>UESW01005016.1:326748-342252 GCA_900491605.1 Calamus simplicifolius
GGATGCAAAGAAAATGTGCTTACCAAAATGCTTCAAGGTCTTAGCGTTGAGCAAGGTTAGAAGGTGAGATGGAACTGGCTTTCTTTAGAGACAATGTTTTTGATGTGGATGATATATGGAATATTAGATTCAGAGTTTTGAATGTGGGGTTAATGGCTTCAAGTATAGGATTCAACAATGATTTAAGATTTCAAGGCAATGGGAAAGTGAGGATGAAAAGGACTTTCATTTCTTGAAAAAAAAAATTGCTCTATTTTCTTGAAGTTCATCCTGGAGATATTATAGACCTTATATATTGAATTTGGGTTATTGAAAAATCCTAATTACAACCCTCTTAGCCATGCATGTTAATTACTTGCGCGGGGGGTGGGGGGGGACGCTATAATTGTTGAGAAGTTGCCAAAATGTGCTTGAAATCAGCACTATATGTGTAGCACACAATGTGTAGGGGCATTTGAATTTCAAAAGCTTTGAAATAGCATGGGCTTGTGAGGGGTGCTGGAACAATTGAGAAGTATTGAACATTACCCAGAATCTAGTTGGAACCCTATTAGAATATTGTGCCATTGTTTGTTCATTTGGGCACCACTTCATTATATTCTTCAAAGAAATTCAAAAAAAAAAAAAAAAAAGGCTGGCTAAAATTCCTTGGACGCGTGATGATAGCTGGATGAGGAGGCGAGCATTGCTGAATTCAAGGACATTTCTTTTAGAGTTCTACTTCTATCTCGTATATATTATCAGCTCCATAAAAAGTAGCTATTATGACTACTACTTATTATTAAAACTCCATATAAAATTTGGACTTATAAGAAACCATGTTTAGAACATTTAATAGTGTGGGATTCTCTAGCACATACGCGCTTGTTCCACATCATCAAAGAGGTAAATTAGATAGTAAAATCATTAAAAATACTGTTATTGGCTATCCTAAAAACTCTAAGGATTACATATTGTGATTCACCATAGTGATGCATCTGTCTGTCTAATTAAAAGTAGAGATTAATTTTTTAGAATAATAACTTGACATAAGAAATTTGACTAAAACAGTACAATTATTTGAAATTTTAAAAGAAAAATATTTGATAACCAGTGAAGTTGAAAATATTTTAACATTGAAATCTTATCTAAACCTCAAAAAAATTCTTATGATACATACACTTAGAAGAATTCAAAGAGAAAGGAATCTGTCCAGTAAACTAAAAGGTTTTTATATGCACATGAATGAAGAAGATTTTGAAGTTCCTTTGGCTATTGAAAACACTTTATCTTTACCTGACTCAATAAAATGAAAATAAATCATAAAAGAAGAATTATATTCAATAATAAAGAATGATGTATGAGTATTAGTCAAGTTGTCTAAGATAGAAAAACAATTTTTTGTAAATATGTTTTCAAAAGAAAATTTAAATATGATGGAATAATTGAAAATATAAAAATGTTTAGTTTTAAAAGAGTTCATGTAAATATGGAAGAAACATATTCACCAGTTGCTAAATTTGCATTACTTAAATTATTTTATATCTTTTATATATATATATATATATATATATTAGATTTAGAATTATATCAAATTGATGTAAAAATTATTTTTTAAATAGAGAATTAAAGAAAATTTTTATGCAACAATGAATAGATAATAAATTGAAGGACAAGAAGATAAAGTATATCAGTTTAAAAAGGCTTTATTTGGGACATCAACAATCATCAAGGTAGTTGCATTTTACCTTTTAGGTTCAACAGTTAATTTTAATTTCAAGGCTAATGATTATGATCATTGCATATATTATTGGAATAGTGAAAGTAGTTTTATGATTTTATCTTTGTACGTAGATGATATTTTGATCACTGGTAATGATATTTTATCTATTAACCAAATTAAGAGTTTTTGAAATAAAAGATTTAGATGAGGCATCTTATGTATTGAGCATTTAAATTAACCAGGATAGAAAATTGAATACTTTGAAACTATTATGGAAAGCTTAAATCCTATGGATGCTTCTATTCATAAACAGACTAAATTATCCAAAAATATGTTCTAATATAAATATGAAAAACAAAATATAATATAATAAACCATATGCCCAAGTAGTGGTAGCATTTTGTATGTTATGTTATATATGTACAGTTTTGCTGTTGGTCTTCTAAGTAGATTTTATATAATCTTTATAAAGAATTTGAATTTTACTCTTAACAAATTATGCCTTTCATTTTGTGCGAATTTAAGAGGCATCTCTCGCCGAATAATCCTTATAAAGCTCACTGATCAACTATCAAAAGAATTTTGAGGTATATAACTGGAACAAGAAATTATAAGTTGATATATCAAAATGATGATAATTATTTAAAAGTACTTGGATACTTTGATACTCATTTTCCAAGTAATATAGATGATGAAAATTGCACTTCAGACTACATGTTTCTCCTTAAAAGGGAGACTATCTCTTGGTCTAGTGGAAAAGAAAAATAAAATTATGGCTTGAAGTATCATGAAAGCTAATTACGTTTCTTGTAGCAATACAACATCTAAGGCCATCTGAATTAAAAGATTTCTTACAAATTTGAATATAAAAGAAATAGATGACACACTTTTAGAGAATGTGCAACAATAAAGCAGCCATAAGTACCATAAAAAATAAAGAATTTGTTTCAAAAGGTGAACACATTAATTGCCAATATTATTATGTGATGGATATAGCACAAAAGGTTGAAATTGCAATTAGCTAGGTACCTTTCAAGAAGATAATAAGTATTCGAAATTTTAAATGACATATCTGACCAATTGTTATATGTTATGAATGATCTCATTGTAATTGGCCCAAGTTAGAGATGCTGAACGGGATCAAATAACCCTCAATCCTTAATTTGTAATAGTAAAAAAAAAGGTCTAAACCTGACAAGATGAATCTAATAAAGTTATTAATCAATTATTTTAATTATATTTATAGCTAATGGAAGGTGTTTTCATCAAGTTTGGCTCTGTGGATTCTCACTCCATTAATACATGGAAAGTGGTTAAACGCAGCCCACTTACGTACTAAGGGATAAATAAACGTCAGTGGGGGTGGAAAAGATTATACAGACGTTAAATATAAGTGGGTGCTGTGGAATAACTCATGTAAACGTTTTTCAATGTCACTTCCCTTAATATCAGGACAATGGGCCATGGACGGCAGGTTTTAAATAAACCTCAAAAACCTCTTTGAATGGTACCATAAATATCACAGAATCTCTTCTTCTATAATCTTTCTTCTGCCTCTTAATACTTCTAGGGAGAGAGAAGGATAATAAAAACCTCCACTCTAACCTATGCTGGTAACACCTCCTGATCATGCCACCGGTACCGCGCCAACTTAGTAACCACACACCACACATGCCAGCCATATAAAATCCTTGTTAGGTTAGCAGTTCCCTCGTTTCACAAGAGAACGTCTTCTAGATCTATATATATATACGTCCACAACGTCTACCTCATGACTCGCACTAAATGACTCATAACCTACTCATTAGAAGAAAGGCAAGCAAGAGGAGCGGAGTTAAGGAGAGGTTTCCGTCACCATCTCTGGTGAGGTCCTCCGTGTGATGTCGATCATTCGAACGCCGGTGGCCCTTTTTCTCATCATTCTCCTCGCTATGCTCCACGGTCTACATTCCCAGGAACCGACGCCGGCGCCGGCGCCGACCCTCGACTGCACTGGCGCCCTGCTGAACTTGTCGTCGTGCCTGACGTATGTGGAGGAGGGCAGCAACCTGACGCGGCCTGAGAAGGGATGCTGTCCGGGCCTCGCCGTCCTGCTGGCCACCGAGCCCATCTGCCTCTGCCAGCTTATCAGCAATTATGGTAACTTTGGCACGCCGATAGACACCACCAAGGCCCTCATGCTGCCCACCGTCTGCCGGGTGGCTCCGCCGCCGGCCACCCTATGTGCAGGTTAGTGAGATCATGAGCACTCCAGAAGTTCATATATACTTTATACCATCTTTGTTTTGATTGGAAGAAATGATGGACGTGTACGAATGGATGCTTACAATAACGTTTTGTAGTCCCTGGGGCTCCAATTGCAAGTTCATCATCACCAATGAGCAGTGGAGCTGGTAAGATCGGGAACCCTTCTTAACACCATCTCCCCCCTTCTTCCTCTTTTCATATATACTTCTTAAATGGAATTCCAGGCTTCCGTTTGCAGAGGAAAAAAATTCTTGATAGCTTTGTGTATTGGTCGAGTTTCCATGGATTCTATATGAGAAGATGTTTTGTGGTATTATGTATGCAATGAAGAACTTCAATAATTCTTTGGCTTTTATCTTTTCGGAAACAATTCATAGATTCATAGATTTATGGAAATTTAAGCACCTCCTTTGCTTGAGATATATAACTAGAATTATGTGGTCTTAAAATCTCCAGGTGGATCAAATCCATCAACTCCGGCAGTCATTCCACGAAACAGCAACAGCGGCAGATCAAACTCGAGAACCGCCGGTTCGGCATTGCTTTCAGGTCTCTGCCTCACAGCCATGGCCATTGCGACCTTCTGAGTTGCCAAAGGTCGACCAGAGAACATTATCGCCTTCCATGGAAAGTTGCACTCAAGCTTTCATTACTTCCATATATCGATCTCTACCTGTGATTAATTTCTTAACTCCTCGGTGCTTTGTTTTTTTTTTTTTTTTTTGGACCGGGGGGAGGGGGTGGAGAGGAATTTCCATGTTGTATTCGATGCGATTAAAATTTCATTTATTGACGTAGGTTGTTGGCATGCCGTCTTCCATTGTTTTCCGGTGACGGTGACGTTTGAGCTGCGATTTTGGGGCAGCGTTCTGGGGCTCACCGGTTCCACGTGACCTCCCTTGAGCCATTGAATTCGGGCGGCCCTCACCGCCCCACCGTGGGAGGTCGGGGCGCGTTCGGATTTCCCGTGGCCTCCTCCACGTGGCCGAGCGGTGGTTGATCCGTACAATGGTGGGTACCGTTTGGCCCCACGGTCTGGATCCATCGCCTTACGGGCCGGCGTCGACAGAGGCTCAGACTTGATGGCCGTCGATGAGTTATTGTTATCGCTTCCTTCTAGTGGCTGCCGTACCTTTGGACTGTTACTTGTTTTGGCCTTCCTTCTGAAAACGAAGTAATTGATGATCTAATACGATTTAAAATTAATTGCTGGCCTGCAAACAAAATTTTAAATTCTATAGAAGGGTGCTGTCCCAGATTTTCATACTGTCCTGGTTCATTTTCACATTTGGGATGGAGAGATATTCTAAGGGATGCTGGTTGGAATGATGGCAGAAAAGCTTCGTCTGAATGCTTAGGATGATATCTTATCCAGGTGTCCCACAAAACAACCAATTAAGGTTTAAAATTTAAAACAAGAGAGGATTAGTAGAAAAGATCAGAATAATTAGAATTATCTAGTGTTTTTCACATAATTCTTTTCGTTAATTCACCTGCAAAAGGGAATGGATTAGACTTAAATAATAACCCCTTTTTAAAGCATCAAATAATCTAGATTACCATAGATTGTCATTCAAAATATATACCAAACATAGTAATCTCTTTTAAATTACCTATAATTTATCCAGATTATCGGCTATCAAACGCAACTTTAGAATTTTTGTTGGTCAATGTCATCTTCTCAATCCTCTCTTCTTACTATAAGTCTATCTTCGTACCAAATAGGTCATCTAAATGATTGATCAATTATAAAAATATTTTCTATGAAAAGGTATGAACAAAATAAGTAGATTCTATTGGATAAGGATGATAACAAGATAGTACCCAAGATAAAATTATTTACTGAGAAGATAATGAGATGTGCACGATACTATCCTTAAGAGTAGAGCACTTCTCGAAGATAATATCTCGGTGCAGAAGATCAAAGCACGACTACCCTTCATGATACAACATCATCGAGTCTTCTAACATGCATGCACACACCAATGTCAGAAGAGGATGAACAACCGTAAATGAGTTCCTTCTCTTTGGATATGAACGGAAGCAAAGGAATTGATCTCTGGACTAGATAAGGATGAAGGAATGTGTTGCGGCCGAATCACGTATGATGAACGTCGGGCAGGCTAGGGCCACCGTGTGCAAAGGGATCACCGTCTTCCTCCTGGAGCCTGCAAAAAGTCCCGGGCCGGTAGTTCCGGTGGGGACCCTCCGACGCCCAAGTTAGTGAGTCGTCGAACAGGGATCTCAATCTTTTGTTTTATTATTCTAGTGGAAGTTTTTCTGAAAGAGAGTCCCCTTCGCATGGAGCTCGGGTCCTCCCTTTATACCTGTTGGGAATCCCGTATATCTTGGCCTGTTGGAACCGTCGAATCTGCTTCATCGAACGGTAAGTTGTTGGACTGTTGCGGGATAGGGGGCCGCTTGTAGCGGTAACTGCTGATCGGGCTGAGATCTGCCCACGATTTGGGTAAACAGGCTGTTCGGCAGTAGACCTTAAATCGCGGGGTCCTAGCCGCTGGTGCCAACGCGTAGTGGGCCTTTGGTGATGACGCTGAGGGCCGACGCTGAGGGCCGACGCTGAGGGCCGACACTGGGGGGGCCTACGCTGAGGGCCGATGCTGAGGGCCGACGCTGGGGGGCCTACGCTGAAAGCCGACGCTGGGGGCGGTGCTAAAGACCGACGCTGGGGCGGTGCTAGAGACCGATGCTGGTGACCTTGGGTTTCGTTGTCACATCATTGCTTTCGAAAGTCGTGCGGAAGATAATACTACCCCGGGAAACCGCCAGTCGTATCAGATGCCCCCCACCCCTGAGATTGGTGAGCATTTACTTACCTGCGAAAGGGGGTGTGAATATCTTCTAGGGGGCCGGTTTCCACGTTATCATCTTGCTTTTGTTGGGATTAGGGAAGATTTTCCTCGGGCAGTGCTACGAAAAGGCGGACGGCATCATTGCGGTAAGGTTAGCACCCCCCCCCCCTTTTTACATTTGTGGTCTTTTCGACCTTTTCGTATCGGCGGGTCGTCGAAACGCCTCCCAACTGAAGACGGACGCGTGGTTGAATCGGACGGTTAGAGGGTGTTCCGAGATGGTGTAATGATGGCGAATTGCCCTTATCTTCCTATCTTCCCTCTTTCTTCCACCATTGCCCCCTTTTGAGCCCGCCTGCATTTCCGTTTCTGTTCATTCTCCCTGTGCTCTGCCCTTGCTCGCGTTTTTCTTCTCAGGTCAGTTCCCATGGCTTCTTCTCCTTCTTGCTCTATTTCCGGTTCTTGGGGGGGTTCTCACCATTCTTCCCAGTCTGAGTCCCAGTCCATCCAATGGTCCACCTCATCTTCTGATCACTCACCAGAGCCACGACCAGCCGATCGTCCCTCCACCGGGATTCGTCCGTCCGGCGGACAAACTTCCGTTAAAACCCGTCCGACGGTTGCCGGCCCTTCTAGGGTTACCAAGGAGTCCCCCGAAGGGACTGCGTCGACCATGTCTGCCCAGGACATCGCGAACTTAAGGGCCAGGTACGGCTTCCCTCCGGACCTTCACCTGTTCGTCCCCACCTCCAACGATAGGGCAACCTCCTCCCGTTCCGGGAGGGTCGCCCTGTACGGGGCCTTTTTTAAGGCCGGGCTTAGGTTACCGATTCATCCCTTTATCCTTAATCTTCTGGATAGGTATTCCTTGACCCCGTCTCAACTAGTTCCCAATTCCTTCCGAACCATAGTTGGTTTTTTGGTACTTTGCCATCTGCAGGGTATAGAGGCTAGCATTTCCTTGTTCCGCAGCTTCTATACCTTGCGCAAACAGTCGGGGTGGTGGTCTTTCACTCCTAGATCCAATAGGATCCTTAGGTTGTGCCTTCCTTCCTCCGTTAAGGGATGGAAGGACAAGTTCTTCTTCGCGGACGTCAGCGGGGTTCGTGGAAGATGGGGGGTACCCAATATCGATGCCAACAGGGACGCCTCCATCCTTCCACGAGACCGGATGGCATTTGGGCAGCTCCTAACTGCTGAGATTCCTAAGTGTAATAAGCTGATTGCCGAAGAGAACCTTCAACGTGCCGGCTTAATTCCCTCGAGGGGTGAGCATTAGTCCACTTGCCTCCCTTCTCTGTTCTTCTCCCTTCTCTCCTTTTTTCTTCTCTCTTTTTTTTTTTTTAACTATCCCTTGCTTGCGTAGGGATGGCGCCGTCATTGCACAAGCTCAAGCAGGTGGCCGCTAAGAAGAGAAAGGCCATGGGGACTGTATCCCCTGCTGAAGGGAGGGCTGCCACTAAGGTTCCCAGGAGGGCCGACGCCGGGAGGGTTAGTGGCAGAGAGACCGGCGCTGGGATGGCCGATACTGGAGGAACTATGGTCTTGAAGCCCCTACGCGCCAAAGTCCCGAAGAAGGGCGGCCCCAAAAGGGCCGTCACTAAAGGAGTCGACGCCCAGGAAGCCAAAGCAGTGGGGCCCGTATGCATAGGTGAGGCAATCCGACCCCAAGCCGAAGAACCCGTCCTGGAAGACGCGGCAAAGGCCAAGGCTGGCAAGGAGGTAGAGCAAAGCCCGACGGCAGAAGAATCTCCAGCCCCGGCTCCTCCAATTATTTTACTTGATTTATCTCCTGAGGGGAAGATACCGTCTCCCGCGCCTACGGAGGCAGGTAAAGCTCCGGCGGCAATAGCGGCGACTCCCGCCGCTGCCTTGCCCCCAGCTGAAGCGCCTCTACCGGCTAAAGAGCCGGGGACGGCAGGTTCTGAGGCAGAATCAGCCTCCGTGGGCCCGTCGTCCAGGGAAGGGAGGACTATCGATCCTTCCTTCCAGTCACTGCTGGCGAATCATAGCCGCTGGGCTATGCGGGTTATAGAGGAGGCTTCAGTGAAGGAGATGCAAGAATATCTCCGAAGTCGAAAGTGTGCTACCTTCTTTCGTGAAGCTTCGGTGGCGCACCTCTGGGTGAGTTTTTGTGCCACTATTGTCCTTTTCTTTTCCCTTTTTCTGGATATCATATATATATATACATTTTTTTTTCAGGCCTTGAACTCCCTTGTCGCCCTCAAAGATCTCTGGACTTTGAGCGACACCGCCCTTGAGCAAGCACGGAAGGAGATGGTCTCCCTTCAAGTGAAAGCTGAAAAGTCGGCGATGGCCCTAGAGGACACCCGGGCCACCCTGACGGGCGAGGTAGAGGCTATTCGGCTTAGAGCCGAAAAAGCTGAATACGCGCTGGAAGTTGCCCAGCGCCGTGCTGCCAACGAGCTGGACAACGCTCAGGTGGCGGAAGAGAAGCAAAAAGCGGCCGAGGAGAAGCTGACGGCGGCCGAGGAGAAGCTGATGGCAGCAGAGCTGGAGGTATGCATTCTAAAGACTCAGATGAGCTCTGCCTTTGCCGAGACCAATGCGGCTAAGGAAGTCACCCGCCAACACATACTTAAAATCGCGGATCTGGAGGCGGTTGTGGCGGAGGCCCAGAGAAGAGCCACCGAGGCGGAAGAGAAAGGGGCCAATGCCATAGAGGATTATAAGAAATCTGCAGCCTTCGATGACGAGGTAGCTGAGTCAGCGGCGTTAGCTTATGACGCCGGCTTCCAAGATTGCAAAAAGAAAATACAGGAGCTTTATGACTTGGAAGATATCGAGGAGCTGCAGCCTGACGACGTCCCTGAAGATGACACCCCGCCTTCGGATGCCCATTAACTGCTTTTTATTTTTCTTCCTGTTGGCAATTTTGTAAACTTCATCATCAATGAATATGTTTAATTTCTTGAGCTTCATTTGTTCGAGCCGCTGTGAACTGCCAGTTGATAGGAGTATGTATAGTAGGTTACGCTAGATAGGACCGTGAGCCATGATGCCGTCCTAAGCATTGGCAAGGCCGATATTCAGTGGCCCTTAGTGCCAGCACAGTTGGTCTCTACGGCTGACGCTAGGCGCCGGTCTTTTGCGCCGACGCACAATTGGGCCTTTGTTGCCGACGCTAGGCGCCAATGCGGAGTTGGTCTTTAGTTGCCGGAGCGGATCCGGTCTTCTGTTGCCGACGCTAGGCGCCGGTCTTGGGTGCCAACGTGGAGTTGGTCTTTAGTTGCCGGAGCGGATCTGGTCTTCTGTTGCCGACGCTGGGCGCCGGTCTTGGAATGCCGGAGCGGATCCGGTCTTTGATGCCGACGCTGGACGCCGGTCTTGGGGTGCCGGAGCGGATCCTGTCTTTTGATGCCGACGCTGGGCGCCGATCTTAGGTGCCAACGTGGAGTTGGTCTTTAGTTGCCGGAGCGGATCTGGTCTTCTGTTGCCGATGCTGGGCGCCGGTCTTGGAATGCCGGAGCGGATCCGGTCTTTGATGCCGACGCTGGACGCCGGTCTTGGGGTGCCGGAGCGGATCCGGTCTTTTGATGCCGACGCTGGGCGCCGGTCTTAGGTGCCAACGTGGAGTTGGTCTTTAGTTGCCGGAGCGGATCCGGTCTTCTGTTGCCGACGCTGGGCGCCGGTCTTGGAATGCCGGAGCGGATCCGGTCTTTGATGCCGACACTGGACGCCGGTCTTGGGGTGCCGGAGCGGATCCGGTCTTTTGATGCCGACGCTGGGCGCCGGTCTTAGGTGCCAACGTGGAGTTGGTCTTTAGTTGCCGACGCTGGGCGCCGGTCTTGGGTGCCAACGTGGAGTTGGTCTTTAGTTGCTGGAGCGGATCCGGTCTTTGATGCCGACGCTGGACGCCGGTCTTGGGGTGCCGAGCGAATCCAGTCTTTTGATGCCGACGCTGGGCGCCGGTCTTAGGTGCCAACGTGGAGTTGGTCTTTAGTTGCTGGAGCAGATCCGGTCTTCTGTTGCCGACGCTGGGCGCCGGTCTTGGAATGCCGGAGCGGATCTAGTCTTTGATGCCGACGCTGGACGCCGGTCTTGGGGTGCCGAAGCAGATCCGGTCTTTTGATGCCGACGCTGGGCGCCGGTCTTAGGTGCCAACGTGGAGTTGGTCTTTAGTTGCCGGAGCGGATCCGATCTTCTGTTGCCGACGCTGGGCGCCGGTCTTGGAATGCCGGAGCGGATCCGGTCTTTGATGCTGACGCTGGACGCCGGTCTTGGGGTGCCGGAGCGGATCCGGTCTTTTGATGCCGACGCTGGGCGCCGGTCTTAGGTGCCAACGTGAAGTTGGTCTTTAGTTGCCGACGCTGGGCGCCGGTCTTGGGTGCCAACGTGGAGTTGGTCTTTAGTTGCCGGAGCGGATCCGGTCTTCTGTTGCCGACGCTGGGCGCCAGTCTTGGAATGCCGGAGCGGATCGGTCTTTGATGCCGATGCTGGACGTCGGTCTTGGGGTGCCAGAGCGGATCCGGTCTTTTGATGCCGACGCTGGGCGCCGGTCTTAGGTGCCAACGTGGAGTTGGTCTTTAGTTGCCGGAGCGGATCCGGTCTTCTGTTGCCGACGCTGGGCGCCGGTCTTGGAATGCCGAAGCGGATCCGGTCTTTGATGCCGATGCTGGACGCCGGTCTTGGGGTGTCGGAGCGGATCCGGTCTTTTGATGCCGATACTGGGCGCCGGTCTTAGGTGCCAACGTGGAGTTGGTCTTTAGTTGCCGGAGCGGATCCGGTCTTCTGTTGCCGATGCTGGGCGCCGGTCTTGGAATGCCGGAGCGGATCCGGTCTTTGATGCCGACGCTGGACGCCGGTCTTGGGGTGCCGGAGCGGATCCGGTCTTTTGATGCCGACGCTGGGCGCCGGTCTTAGGTGCCAACGTGGAGTTGGTCTTTAGTTGCCGGAGCGGATCCGGTCTTCTGTTGCCGACGCTGGGCACCGGTCTTGGAATGCCGGAGCGGATCCGGTCTTTGATGCCGACGCTGGGCGCCGGTCTTGGAGTGCCGGAGTGGATCCGGTCTTTAGCTAAACATACTCATTAGAAAATAAGAACATGTCTATTATTCATGCATCAGACAGATTCAAGTTAGTAACGATAGAATTCTATTGATAGTACCATCGTAAATTGTCAGCATTCCAAGTTCGAGGGAGCAGCTTTCCGTTCAGCTCTTCAACTTTATATGCTCCATGGTGGAGTACCTCTTTGACACGGTATGGTCCTTCCCATTTTGGTGCCAGCTTGCCCCCTTCCGTTGGCTTCGATACTTCAGCTCTTCGTAGGACCAGGTCTCCTGGCCGGAATGTCTTGGGCCGCACCCGAGAGTTGTAGTGTTTGGCCACTCGCTGACGGAACGCTGCCATCCGAAGATGCGCCTGATCCCGCAATTCTTCACCAATCCAGATCAGCCCTTAGCTGGTTGGAGTTGCTTTCTTCGTGGTATAATTCCGTCCGGGGACTAGGAGCCCCTATTTCTACGGGGATGACCGCCTCGGTCCCAAAGACCAGGCTGAAGGGAGTTTCCCCTGTGGGTGCTCGCGGCGTAGTATGGTAGGCCCACAACACACTGGAAAGTTCTTCTACCCAGCGCCCTTTACAGCTATCTAGCCGAGCCCGAGCCCTTGTAGGATGATGCGATTGGTCACCTCAGCTGCGCCGTTGGTTTGGGGATGCCCTACGGAGGTGAATCGGTGACGGATTCCTAGGCCCTCGCAGAATTCTCGGAAGGCCGTGTTATCAAACTGTCGGCCGTTGTCTGTAACCAGGGTGTGTGGTAATCCGAACCGACACACCACAGATTTCCAGAAGAAAGACTTCACTTTGGCTTCCGTGATCTTAGCAAGAGCTTCCGCTCGATCCACTTAGTGAAATGATCGACGACTACAACTGGGAACTTACGTTGTCCAGAGGCCGGGGGGAAAGGTCCTAGTGTCACCGGACTTTCAATCGGCACGCGCAAGCGCCCCCTAGGGTCACTAGGTCCTCGCGTCTACCGGTGATGGCGCTAGAAACTCCTCTCCCCTAACCAGCCTTACCCCCAGATAAAATAAATAACTCCCGAAGAACAAAGTCCCGCCCCAAGCACACGATATACGGGGTACGCTACCCCAACCCCTTTTTAATTATTAAGAGGATAATGACAAGTAGAACTGGGCCTCTGCCCTACAACTCTCACCTTGCCACAAGGGCTTACAAGACTCTCCTGCTGCCCTGGTCGTCCGCACTCCACACGGCGCGACCGCTGCTGCTGCGCTCCTCGCTGCATTGCACGCTCTGCGCGCTGGCTCCGCTGCTGCCTTCACTGGCTGCTGCTCCCTTGACTCTGCGCCGCGCTGCACGCCTTCGCTGGCTGGACCCTCCTGGGTTGCTCTGCACTCAATGGCTGAGTCTTCCTGAATCCATCGATGCCTTGGCTGCTGGACGCCCCTCCTATTTATAGCAGCTAGGCCACCGCCTCATGGCCTTATCCCTCCCTAGGATAGAGCATCTTATCTCTAAGCACCGCCCAGCTAAGGATAACTCTTATCCTATCTAACCAGCTGCTACCCACTTTGGATAAGCCCCATCTTAATCCAAACAGCTGCCGCCCAGATTTGGATAAACCTCATCTTTATCCAACCAGCTGCCTTCCAGATTTGGATAAACCTCATCTTTATCCAACCAGCTCTCATCTTATCTGCAATTGCCGCCAGGATAACCTTATCCTCCACCGCTGCTTATCTCCTCCAACCGCCTATCTTATCTTCTCCACAAGATAGGCCTTCTAGATGGCTGGTGCTGGGCTGATCTTCTAGATAGAATCCTGCTAGATAACCTCTAGAATTGTTGGACGCCAAGATGCGCTGGATGCTGGCTGGGCGCGCGCCCTCCTGGCGCGCTCGCTGGCGGGCGGGGTCCGCTGGCGTGCGCTGGGCGCGTGCGCTGCTGGCGCGCGCGCTGGCGGGCGGGCCTCCTGCCCGTCCGCTGTGCTGCTGGGCTGGGCGCACCGCTGCGCCCAGCTGGCCCGCTCGGCGCCGCTCGCCCGCCTCGCCAACCTCGCTGGTGTGCCCGCGCCTGCGCGCACGGGCTGCGCCACGGTCCTCCTGACCGCGCGCCTACTTGGGGTGGTAACAATTCTCCCCCCACTGAGATGTCGACGCCCTCGTCGACCTCCATGCCTCCGCGCATGCCTTGACCCTCCTGGCCAAGTCTCCCGAGTCCCAACGTGGCCTCCTACCACGCGCACCCCCTGATGCCTCCTCGGTTGGACAGCCCCCTCGCCGGGCCATCCCGCCTGCAGCCTCCTCCCGCAGGTCTCCTAGGCTCTCCCACGCGATGCCTAGGTGTGAGGTTGTCGCACAACCTCAGGTCTGGTGTGGTCGTTTCTTACAACGACCCTTCGCAATCGTCCTCCGCCATCCCTCCACTGGAACGAAGTAAGGACGCCTACCTGTCCGGATCAGGATGCCTCTCCGATGAGGCATGACCACGGCCTTGCTCTGGAGGAAGAAATCCATCCCGAGTATCAAGTCGTAGTCGTCGATAGGCAAGACTGTCATGCTGCAGCTCCCAGTCCACGAGCCCACCTCCAATGTGGCCTCCGCCTGGCCCAAAGACTCCATCTCCTCGGAGCCGACTGGCTTCACCCTACACGGCTGGGATAGCGCTCCAAGCTCCAACCTGCGCGCCGCTCCTTGGCTCACAAAGTTGTGTGTCGCGCCGGTGTCAACCAAGGCCCTCACTAACCTTCCGTTGACCCGAGCCCTCACGAACATCATACCTTGGCGTTGGTCTCTCGCGGCCAAAGTACTGATGCACTGTAGCGGGGCCATCCTCGCTACTGGCTCCTCCCCCGAACTCTCGGACGCCATGTCTGCATGGGTGGTGACGGCCGCTACCGTCACCTTCCGTGGACACTCCCGTGCGCGGTGCGCTCCTCCGCACACGAAGCATCCAGCGAAATTCGCCGGTCCCTTTGGCTTTGCTGCTGCATATGGGACTCCTTCCCTCTTGTCCTTTCGACCCCGCGGTGGTGACGCACTCTTGCGCTTGCCCTTGCCCTGGCCACCGCTGCCCGAAGTAGTAGCGCTGCGAAAGTCCACCAGCGCCTCCGCCGCTACGAAGGCTGAGGGAATATCCCTCACCTCCCTCCTGCGAAGCTCGGCCTGCGCCCACCCCTGTAGGCCAGCGAGGAAGTTAAATAATTTATCTTCCTCGGACATGTTGGACACTTCCAGAAGCAGGTTGCTGAATTGCGCCACATACTCCCGGATGCTCCCTGTCTGCCGCAACTTCCTCAGGTTCTCCCGAGCAAGCCACGCTGCATTGCTCGGTTGGAACTGCGCCTTCAGTTCCCTCTTGAAGATCTCCCACGTCTCGATCCTGGGACGCCCCGCACGGTCATCCTCGGCCGTTCTGGTCCTCCACCAGAGCTTGGCGCTCCCCTCCAGGTATGTCGTGGCCCGATCCACCTGATCGGCTGCTGGGATCTTCGCCGCACGGAAGTAGGCCTCCATGTCCCACACGAAGTTCTCTACCTCCGTCGCGCTCCTGGCTCCGCCGAAGGTCTTAGGCTCCCGGACCTTCGCTTCCTTTGCCGGAACGCCGACCATGTTGACTGGACTCCGCGCCTCCTGCCTCAGCCGGATCACCTCCTGCTCCAAGGCATGGATCCGAAGCTCCAATCTCTCCTCCATGGCCAACTCGGATCGCTGCTGTAGCATGCTGCGATGCTCGAGTCGTGGAGCAGCCTCTCA
>UESW01005016.1:345171-498960 GCA_900491605.1 Calamus simplicifolius
TTGCTCGGTTGGAACTGCGCCTTCAGTTCCCTCTTGAAGATCTCCCACGTCTCGATCCTGGGACGCCCCGCACGGTCATCTTCGGCCGTTCTGGTCCTCCACCAGAGCTTGGCGCTCCCCTCCAGGTATGTCGTGGCCCGATCCACCTGATCGGCTGCTGGGATCTTCGCCGCACGGAAGTAGTTCTCCATGTCCCACACGAAGTTTTCTACCTCCGTCGCGCTCCTGACTCCGTCGAAGGTCTTAGGCTCCTGGACCTTCGCTTCCTTTGCCGGAACGCCGACCATGTTGACTGGACTCCGCGCCTCCTGTCTCAGCCGGATCACCTCCTGCTCCAAGGCATGGATCCGAAGCTCCAATCTCTCCTCCATGGCCAAATCGGATCGCTGCTGTAGCATGCTGCGATGCTCGATGTCGTGGAGTAGCCTCTCATGCTTCTCCATCAGCTGCTCATGCGAAGTTTGCAACTCCGCCAACTGTATGCCCAACTCTGTGCACACAGCTACTAGGTTCATGGTCGATCCCTCCCCTGGATCTCCCACGATACCCTCCAACCGGGTCATACGGTCTCCTACCGCTCTCGCCATTGGTTGGGTCTGCTTGTTGGACTTGTCTTCAACCGGGCTCTGATACCTACTTTGTCACCGGGCTTTCAATCAGCACGCGCAAGCGCCCCCTAGGGTCACTAGGTCCTCGCATCTACCGGTGATGGCGCTAGAAGAACTCCTCTCCCCTAACCAGCCTTACCCCCAGATTAAAATAAATAACTCCCGAAGAACAAAGTCCCGCCCCAAGCACACGATATACGGGGTACGCTACCCCAACCCCTTTTTATTATAAGAGGATAAAGACAAGTAAGAATGGGCCTCTGCCCTACAACTCTCTTTCTACACAAAGAAAGCTCTCACCTTGCCAAAAAGGCTTACAAGACACTCTTGCTGCCCCCTGGTCGTCCGCACTCCACACGGCGCGACCGCTGCTGCTGCACTCCTCGCTGCAGTCTCTCTGCGCGCTGCTCCTCCCTGAGCCGCTCGCTGGATTGCACGCTCTCCGCTGAGCGTCCGCTGCTGCCTTCACTGGCTGCTGCTCCCTTGACTCTGCGCCGCGCGCACGCCTTCGCTGGCTGCACCCCTCCTGGGTTTCTGCACGTCAGAATGGCTGAGTCTTCCTTGAATCCATCGATTGCCTTGGCTGCTGGACGCCTCTCCTATTTATAGCAGCTAGGCCACCGCCTCATGGCCTTATCCCTTCCCTAGGATAGAGTCCATCTTTATCTCTAAGCACCGCCCAGCTAAGGATAACTCTTATCCTATCTAACCAGCTGCTGCCCACTTTGGATAAGCCCCATCTTAATCCAAACAGCTGCCGCCCAGATTTGGATAAACCTCATCTTTATCCAACCAGCTGCCTTCCAGATTTGGATAAACCTCATCTTTATCCAACCAGCTCTCATCTTATCTGCAATTGCCGCCCAGATAAGGATAACTCTTATCCTTATCCAGCCGCTGCATTATCTCCTCCAACCGCCTATCTTATCTTCTCCACAAGATAATCTTCTAGATGGCTGGTTGCTGGGCTGATCTTCTAGATAGAAGCTGAGCGTCATGCTGCAGATAACCTCCTAGAATTGTGCTGGACGCCAAGATGATCCGCTGGATGATGGCTGGCGCGCGCCCTCCTGGCGCGCTCGCTGGCGGGCGGGCCTCCTGCCCGTCCGCTGTGCTGGACTGCGCTGGGCGCGCGCGCTGCTGGCGCGCGCGCTGGCGGGCGGGCCTCCTGCCCGTCCGCTGCTGGTGAGGTTGGGCGCACCGCTGCGCCCAGCTGGCGCTTGCTCGCCCGCTCGCCAACCTCGCTGGTGTGCCCGCGCCTGCGCGCACGGGCTGCGCCACGGCCCTCCTGACCGCGCGCACACTTGGGGTCGTAACACTAGGATGTCCATGCCCCATTGTGCGAAGGGCCACGGTGCAGCTAGAGGGGTTAGCTGGGACGCAGGTTGATGTTGGACGTTAGCGTGACGCTGGCAGCTGTCACACTTTTTAACGAGTTCAGACGCGTCTTCTTTTATCGTCAACCAGTAATACCCTTGACGTAGAGCTTTATATGCAAGAGCCCTGCCCCCCAGATGGCTTCCGCATATCCCCTCGTGTATCTCTCGCAAAATATAATTGGCGTCGGTAGGACCGACGCACCTGAGGATAGGGTACGAGAATGACCTTCGGTAGAGCCTTCCTTCCATAAGGAAGAACTTCGGGGCCCGTCTCTTAAGCTTCCTGGCTTCGGCAGGGTCTTCGGGGAGGATACCTTCAGTAAAGTATTGAACATAGGCGTCCATCCAGGAAGGTTCCTGCTCCACTGGTAAAGTTTCTATCGGTGCATCAATGCTTGGGGCTTCTAAGTGCTCCACGTAAGCTTTTCCCAACATCCCATCAGCTGAGGCAGCGAGGTGGGATAGGGCATCGGCTCTAGCGTTCTCTTATCGAGGAATGTAGCTGACGCTGAAGTGAGTGAATGGAGAAGTCATTGAGAACACCGCGTCCAGGTAACGGGCCATGATAGGATCCTTTGCCTCGTACTCCTTGGTGATCTGGCCAGCAACCAATTGGGAGTCGGTAAAAGCTCTAAGGCGTTTCACCCCAAGTTCCCGAGCCAGTCTTACTCCGGATAACAAAGCCTCATATTCCGCCTGGTTATTAGTGGCTGGGAAGAGGAAGCGAAGTGCACACTCAGTAACCACCCCATCCGGGTTAGCCAAGATGAGGCCTGCTCCACTCCCTTGAGAGTTTGATGCCCCATCTACGTGGAGGACCCACTCATCGTCACCGGCTTCCAAGGGTTGAGTGTCCATCGAAAGTTCTTTGGATAACTCGGTTCCCCAAGTACACTCGACCAAGAAGTCTGCCAAGACTTGAGACTTCATGGCCGGACGGGGGCGGAAAGATAAATCAAACTCCCCCAGCTTGAGGGCCCACCTGGCCAGCCGGCCAGAAGTATCCGGACGAGCTAGAATTGTCTTTAGAGGCTGGTCAGTGACTACTACGATCGGGTGGGCTTGGAAGTATGGCCGCAGACGCTGGACCGACACGATTAACGCAAAGATGATTTTTTCCATGTTTGAGTATCGAGTCTCGGCATCAAGAAGCACCTTACTTGTATAGTATACTGGCCTTTGTGTGCCATCAGTGTCCACACGGGCTAGCACGGAGCTAACAGCCTCAGGAGAGGCTGCAAGGTACAGAAGGAGCTCCTCTCCGCCCGTCGGCTTGGCTAGCAGTGGCGGGGTGGATAGGAACGTCTTTAACCCTTCGAACGCCTCCTGGCATTCTTTGGTCCACTCGAACTTATTGATTCTGCGAAGAGCCTTGAAGAAAGGCAAACACCTTTCCGCGGACTTGGATAGGAAGTGGCTTAAGGCGGCTATTCTTCCTGTCAGTCATTGTACTTCCTTCTTATTGGCGGGAGGCCTCATGTCCAAGATGGCTTGGACTTTGTCCGGGTTAGCTTCAATTCCTCTCCGGGTCACCATGAAACCCAAGAACTTCCTAGCTGTTACTCCGAATGCACATTTGCGAGGGTTCAGCTTCATCTGATATCGACGAAGATTGTCAAAAGTTTCTGCCAGATCCGTGATGTGGTCAAGGGCACGAACGCTTTTCGTCAGCATGTCGTCCACATAAACTTCCATATTACGCCCTATCTATCCTTCAAAGACTTTGTTCATCAGCCTCTGTAAGTAGCCCCCGCGTTCTTTAACCCGAAAGGCATCACCTTGTAGCAATATAGCCCCTTTTCGGTTATGAAGGAAGTAGCTTCTTCATCCTCCGGATTCATCCGGATCTGGTTGTATCCGGAGAAAGCGTCCATGAAGCTGAGGACCTCATGGCCGGATGTAGCATCCACTAATTGATCGATTCGAGGTAGTGGAAAGCTATCTTTGGGGCACGCCTTGTTGAGGTCGGTGAAATCTACACACATTCTCCAGCTCCCGTTGGCCTTGCGGACTAACACCACATTAGCTAGCCATTCAGGGTAGTGGACTTCCCGAATGTGGCCCACAGCCATAAGTTTGCGGATCTCCTCGTCGATAGCTTTCTGTCTATCTGGAGCGAAGTTTCTCTTCTTCTGTCGGATTGGCCAACACTCTGGCTTGAGGTTAAGCCGATGGGTAATTACTTCTTCAGGGACGCCTGGCATGTCGGAAGAAGACCATGCGAAGACGTCAGCGTTGGACCGCAGGAATGCGAGGAGTTGACGACGTGCCTCTTCCGGGAGTGATGCCCCCATCTGAACAGTCCTTGCGGGTTATCGTCCAAGGGAAGGGTTAGAAGGTGCTCTGCCGGCTCTCCCCTTCTTCCCAACTCCCTAGGATCGAGCGACTCAGAGGCTGTCGCTGACTCTGCACTCAGCGGACTAGGCGACAGATGATAGCAGGGCGGCAGTGGGCTTTGCTCCCCCTTCATTTCTCCAATCCCTTCGTTGGTAGGGAACCTTACTAACAACCTCTTGGTGGAGATCACGGCATCCAGCAGGTTCAGCCCCGGTCTTCCCAAGATGGCGTTATAAGCCAGCGGGACCCGGACCACCAGGAAGTTTACGACCACTGTACTCTGACATGGAGGAGTTCCAGCCGTAACCGGGAGAGCAATTTCGCCTTCGACGTTCACTGAGTCTCCCGTGAATCCCATTAGTGGTGTGGCAACGGGTCGAAGCAAGGACCTTGATAAGTTCATCCGGACAAAAGCCTCATAACTCAAGACATCCACAGAGCTCCCACTATCAATTAAAATTCTTTTTACAGGGTGTTTAGCTATAGTCATAGAAACTACGACGCTGTCGTCGTGCTTATTAACTACCCCGTCTAGATCCTTTCCGAAAAAAGGTATTACAGAGTCTATTCCCTCGCGCGGCCTTTTCGAACCACCATCCGTTCCCCAAGAGATCATAGCTATGGTCTTTTCAGTCGGGGCATTGTCCACGCCAGCCGGATGACTTGGGGGCGCCATGGGGCCCACCGCGGGGAGATTCCCCCTTCGAACAAACTTGCCCAGGTGGCCCTGCTGAACCAGCTCCTCGATGGCCTTTTTTAAATTGCGGCAGTCTTCGGTGTCGTGGCCGTAGTCCCGATGGTACCGGCAGTAAAACTCCTTGTTGCGGGGGGCTCCGGACTTCAAGGGAGCTGGTCGCTTGAAATATGGTTCCTCCTCAATTTCCAGCAGGATGTGGGAGATGGGGGCCATGAGGGGAGTGAACTGCTCTTTAGGAACCAGCGCTTGTGGCCGGCGATCCGAGCGTCGTGGAGGCTCGGGCTTCCTAGGTTGTGCACCAGCGCGGTCAGAAGGCGGCGGTTTGTTACCGGGTTCTTGTCAATGTCTCTCTGGGAAGAATCTGCTTCGTCAGCGCGGATGTATTTCTGTGCCCGGCTCAGAAGCTCGGCGTAGGAACGCGGAGGCTTCTTATCCAGAGAGTAAGCGAATCTGGACGGGCGAAGTCCTCTCTTTAGGGCCAAGGTGGCGACAGAGTCTTTCAGGTTGTACACCTCCAGCGCTGCCTCCTTAAATCGAGCGACGAAATCCTTTAAGGTCTCGCCACTTTTCTGCTGGACAGCAAAGAGGCTATCGGCATCTCGTGGGATCTTTCGACAGGCATCAAAATGAGCCAGGAAGGACCGCTCAAGTTGCCGAAAGGAGTTGATGCTGCGTGGAAGTAAACGGGAGTACCACGCGCGTGCCGCCTTACGGAGCGTAGCCGGGAAGGCGACGCATAATAAGGAATCCGTCGCTCCCTGGACCTGCATGAGGACTTTGTAGCTTTCCAGATGGTCCAGGGGGTCCGTCGTTCCATCATATGGATCCAATTGAGGGAGACGAAACCGGGGGGGGACCGGTTCCTTCATGATATGGCGAGAAAGCGGAGGGCGGCGTTCGTACTCCGCTGCATAGGGATCGGCAATCTGACGGCTGAGTTCGTCCAGCCGCCGATGGTACTCGTCAAGCCTTTGCTCGGCCCGCCGAGTGGTTTTCCGGGGAGTGTTACTTCGAGATGAGTCGGAAGAAGATCGCCGGCGCCAAGAATGTGCCCGCTTGGACTCTTTTCTTCCGGTCGGTGATAGGGGCGACTGGAGCAATGGAAAGGAGACCGCCGTCGCTTCGAGGTCCCTTGGGATGAGTCGGAAGAAGAAGACCGACGGCGCAAAGAAGGCGCCCGCTTGGACTCCTTTTCTTCCGGTCGGTGGCGGGGACGACTGGAGCGACGGAAAGGAGACCGTCGTCGCTTCGAGGTCCCTTGGGATGAGTCGGAAGAAGAAGACTGACGGCGCAAAGAAGGCGCCCGCTTGGACTCCTTTTCTTCCGGTCGGTGGCGGGGACGACTGGAGCGACGGAAAGGAGACCGTCGTCGCTTCAAGGTTCCTTGACGATGAGGTTCGGGGGGTGAGCGGTGAGAGACCTCAGGCGGGGTCCCCCCTTGGTGAGACTGTACTGTTCCTCGCACCCCTTCGCCCATTACAGGGGGTTGAGTTACAGCAGCCACATAGCGCTCTTGCAGCCCTCGGACCATCGTCGTCAGATCCAGGACCTGATGGGCTAGATCATCAAGCCGGTCAGGTTGGTTCGTTGGTGCAAGGGGTGGAGCATGAGGGTTGGCCTCCGAATGCTCCACTCGCGGGATGTACCCGGCTGCCTGGCTGGAGGAAGCCTCTTGTGCTCGTGTGGTCACCATCGCTTCCTTTGCAGAATCGGAGAGATTTCAGGGGAGAGTCTCGACTTGGTCTGCCTTCTGCCTCGCCCCTTCCTGGCGCGCCAATCTGTTGCGGCCGAATCACGTATGATGAACGTCGGGCAGGCTAGGGCCACCGTGTGCAAAGAGATCACCGTCTTCCTCCTGGAGCCTGCAAAAAGTCCCGGGCCGGTAGTTCTGGCGGGGATCCTCCGACGCCCAAGTTAGTGAGTCGTCGAACAGGGATCTCAATCTTTTGTTTTATTATTCTAGTGAAAGTTTTTCTGAAAGAGAGTCCCCTTCGCACGGAGCTCGGGTCCTCCCTTTATACCTGTTGGGAATCCCGTATATCTTGGCCTGTTGGAACCGTCGAATCTGCTTCATCGAACGGTAAGTTGTTGGACTGTTGCGGGATAAGGGGCCGCTTGTAGCGGTAACTGCTGATCGGGCTGAGACCTGCCCGCGATTTGGGTAAACAGGCTGTTCGGCAGTAGACCTTAAATCGCGGGGTCCTAGCCGCTGGTGCCAACGCGTAGTGGGCCTTTGGTGATGACGCTGAGGGCCGACGCTGAGGGCCGATGCTGAGGGCCGACGCTGGGGGGGCCTACGCTGAGGGCCGATGCTGAGGGCCGACGCTGGGGGGGCCTACGCTGAGGGCCGATGCTGAGGGCCGACGCTGGGGGGCCTACGCTGAGGGCCGACGCTGAAAGCCGACGCTGGGGGCGGTGCTAGAGACCGACGCTGGAAGCCGACGCTGGGGGCGGTGCTAGAGACCGACGCTGGTGACCTTGGGTTTCGTTGTCACATCATTGCTTTCGGAAGTCGTGTGAAAGATAATACTACCCCGGGGAAACCGCCAGCCGTATCAGAATGGATCTCTAAATAAGGATGGAAAGCAAATTTGAATGGAATGAATTAAATACCGGCATTGCTTCGAATATTTATAAAGAAGCACGCATCGATTGAGAGCGACGAATCAATCCAATCCAATGGGTTGAATTAGTCCAACAATTGATCAACGAAAGACTTATCACGTACGTAGAGACTATAAGTCAAAGACTAGTCAACAGATCAGAAAGACTTATCCTTACTGGTGATAACGATAGACTTATCAAGTCAAAAAGGTTTTGAATATTGAAATACACTAGATTTCCAATAATTCCCCATAATTTCAATATCCAAAAGAAGACAAGACAAACTTTAGAAGAAACTTTAAGAATGTAATGTATAAGCCTTGGTATCTATGCGACTATGAACCAGGCATAGAGAAAATAAGTGTAATCCATAAAATATTGGTAAAACTAAGTTTCTATGAACCAATCCTTCTTTTTGGATCATTGACTTATGACTCACATTCCATCTCTTAAATTTCGGTTATTTTAGCGGTACACGTTTCGACCATGCGTTTACATGAATATTCATGAGTGCTCTAAAGATTCCATCCAAGTCTCATAGGAAGTAGCCACCACCTCCATATTCATATAGATGGATTGTCATCAAGTATACACTGCAGTTTTGTATACCATCCAAATTAGGCTATCATCCATTAAGAACTTCATATATTAGTTCAACTTAAACACTGCAGAATACTATCTCACACCATAGAAAGGGATTTTACATATAAATATTTATGACAGTATACTCCAAGTTGTTCAGTACATTGTTTTACCATATGAATCTTCTTTCCGGGATCTTCGTTCATGAAGGTTGGGTCATCATCACTTCAACTCTTAATCTAGGTATAATCCCATTTTCCTCGATGTATTGCTCACAAGCTTTCTGCTTAGAGGCTTAGTCAGAGGATCAACCAAATTCAACTCTGACCTTACATAATCCAAAGATATTACTCCATCATTAATAAGCGCCTCACAATATTATGTCTTAGACGTATATGTCTACTTTCCATTATAAATTTTATTTTTAGCTTTAGCTATGGCAGCCTGACAATCACAATGTATAGACACAGATGGAGCTGGTCTCATCCAATGGGAAGATCTACCAAAAGATTCTTGAGCCATTCAGCATCAGTCCTAGCCTTCTCTAAGACAATAAACTCAGATTCCATTGTTGACCAAGCTATACATGTTTGCTTAGATGATTTCTATGACACCGCTTCTCCTCCAAGGGTAAACACATATCCGCTAGTGGATTTCATTTCATCAGAGTCTAAAATCCAGTTAGCATCACAATACCCTTCTCATACTGTAGGAGTCCATAATACATCAAACCATAATTCATGGTTCCTTTCAAATATCTAAGCACTCTTTGTAATGCAATCCAATGATCCTTGTTAGGACATTAGGTATATCTGCTTAGTCTTCCTACAGCATAAGTAATGTCAGGTCGAGTGCAGTTCATCAAATACATAAGACTACCATTGCTTTTATTTTTCTTAAGCTGTGAATTAGCATTATAAGGAGTGCTCACAGGCTTACAATCAAAATGTGAAAACTTTTTCAAGATTTTCTCAACATAATGTTCTTGTGAAAGTATGATACTATTCGACTTCTTTACAAGTGTAATTTCTAAAATCATATCTGCTTCTCCCATATCTTTCATATCAAAATTCAAAGTTAAGAACATTTTGGTGCTAGTAACAATATCAAAATTAGTGCCAAATATGAGTATATTGTTCACATACAAACAAATTATAACACATTCATGATTAATAACTTTAGAATAAATACACTTATCAGCACTATTAATTTGATATTCATTTGAAACTAGCACTTTATCAAACTTATCATGCCATTGTTTTGGTGCTTATTTTAAGTCATACAAAGATTAATTAATTTATAAACTTTATGCTTATTATCAGGAAGAACATAACCCTCAGGTTGATCATATATATTTCTTCTTCTAGGTCTCCATTAAGAAATGTAGTTTTAACATCTATTTGATGAATTATTAATTTATGAATAGATGCAAGAGCAATCAAGACTCTAATAGAAGTTATTCTTGTCACAGGTGCAAAAGTATCAAAGTAGTCAATATCTTTCTTTTGAGAATAATCTTTTGCAATCAGTTTTGCTTTAAATTTTTCAATAGAACCATCAGACTTTAGCTTTTTCTTAAAGATCCATTTATACCCAATAGTTTTAGCTTCAGAGAGTAAACTTACTAATTCCCATGTATAATTGCTCATGATGGATTCTATCTCATTAACTATAGCCTCTATCCAAATATAGCATCAGGAGATGAAATTACTTTAGAATAGGTTTGAGAATCATTATCAACAAGAAAAGTATAAAAATCATCTTCTAGATTGGTTTTCTTTCTGATTCTCTTGAATCTCCTTAGCTCTTGAATTTCATCAGACTTTAAGTTAGGTTCAACCACTTGTGATTTAGAAGGTCTTTCTAAGGAGGTTCTCATAGGAAAGATATGTTCAAAAAATTCTGCATCTTTGGTCTCAACTATAGTATTAGATTCCATGGTATTATTTTTACTTTTAATCACTAAGAACCTATAGCTACACTATATTTATTTGTAGGACTATTTTGAACATAAACTTTTAATAAAACAAATCTAGTGCTCTCAAGAATTACAACTGTTGCTATTGCTGAATTTGTTCTTTGGCTTGAGGGCTGTGCACGTTGGGATCCGTGTGGTGTTCTTCTGTTCAGGTGGACTTGCAAGATAGTTTCTACGCAGGAAATACAGGGGATGGTCCCTGCGTAAGATCCTCTGACGATCAAGTCAGTGGAACTCTTGGCAAACAGTTAAGAGGAGAAGGTTCTAGTAGAAGGATTCTCAAAGATGACCTCTGCTAAAGCTTTCTTTTGAGCTTAGGTAGCGCATACTTTGGGGGTCCTGAGACTGGGTATTTATAAACTGCTAGGATGACGGTAGGTTCTTGCCTAATTTCTCAGGTGCATTTTAGAAAAGCGAGTGCCGGTATGATTCGAATCTAATCAGTTGCGAGCGTCAACGGTGGTCGGTTTAATTCGAATCCTATTAGTTACGGGGATCTACGGTTAGAGGGGCTGATAGATGCCTTTTAAGATTCAGTTATTCATGGGTGTTAGGCCATATTTAGTTTCTACTTCCGTTTTGAGGATATGGGGAGCCGATGCAATTAGAATCCCGCCAGTTGATCAGCCTCATCAGAGATTTGAAATTTTATTGATTGTGGTCAGACGGTCGTGTTTGACTCCTGGTTCCCATTTTAGGAAGATTGCTCTAAGATTCGTGTGACTAGGATGGTTCATCCTTCGGAACCCCCGGTGTAGCACGAGACGATAAGGGTGCCTGAGCCAAAAAAGGGGTCCTTAGTCCTACCGAGCTATAGAAATTGCTTGGTCCTAATAGAGCACCGTAGTACCTTGGTCCTGCAAAACACAAAAGTAGTTCGGTCCTGTCGAGGCACCGTGGTAGCTCGGTCTTGCCGAGATGCAAGGATGGCTCGGTCTTACCGATGTATGGGGATGCAATTTGTCTTTTTTCAAATGTGGTGGTTAGTGGGTCAAAAATCAAAAATAATTCTTGTCTTTTCATCATGTGCGCCAATATTGATACAGTGATAATTTACCCCGCACCAACAACCATTATCTTCTCTCCTTGGTTAATAATTCAAAAGAGACAAGAAGGATTTCTTCATTCAATTCTTCTCTTTCTTTAGGTAGTGTTTGAAATAGGGAATAAGATGGGATATCCAAGGGATATCCCCTCTTATTCCCAAAAGCCATAACTATAAGGGATAGATGGGAATAAAGTTAATCAAAAGGATAATCCATGATTAACCATGGGTTATCCTCTCAATTTATTTCCTAGAAAATACAGGAATAGCTGGTTATCCCTCCAAATAAAAGTTAAAAAAAAATTATCCTATGAATTTACCTTTTTGCATTTGATATGATCAATGGGATAGCCAAGAGATATCCCTAGGGATAGCCAGGGAATAAACTCTATCCCGTACACTTATCCATGGATAATTTTTTTTCTATCAAACACTACCGCTTCCGTTCCCTGTCATGAGGCACTAGTTGGCCTCCATGAGAATTGTTTGGGATAATATCTATCATAGTTCATCAGTCTCTTTCTATTTCGTGGATCAACCCTTTGAAGGAGAGAAAATTAAGAAGGCAGTATTTGATGGCGATTAAAGCTCCAGATGGTTTTCCATGGCTTTTTCTTCAACGCTTCAAGGACAAATAAATGGAAAGTTTGAAAACTCCTGTTCTAAAGGAAATATTTTAAAGGTGTAAAACAAGCCATACTGCCTATGGACCATCAGACCTGGTTTTTAAATATAATTTTAGGAATGAAATTTTTTTTAAAATATTTTAAAGATATTTCATCACTATATTGCTTAGCTATGATAATAATGCTTAAGATTAAATTAAGTGGTTTAGAAATTGTAATGATCAAAAATATACAAAGTAGTGTAGATTTACGCTTTTTAAAAGAAAAAAATAATAAATTATTATATAAAATATATAATATATATGAATCATAATCAGAAAGTAGGAGACCCACTTCTAACGCATCATTCAAAGTAGCAGCAGTAGTGTCAAAATTTATGCAGTTATTATTAAATAGAAAAAGCAAACATATAACTATAAATATTTTTCTTTTTCTAATGAACTATCTTTTTATTTACAAACTATTTCACTAGCTTCCTCATCTAGGAGGGAATTCAAAAGTTTTGATATTTTAGCAGAATAGAAATTATATAAAATAATTATCTGCCGCTAATGATATTTTTCTATACGAAACAAGGTCTTACAGGATAATAAGAGCCGATTGATACATGAAAAGATGAAGATATCCATGTGCAAAAGATTAGTTGGATATTAAAGAAAAATTATAAGATCAACAACAAAGAGTAGAGGAAAATTTTTCACAAGTTCTAAAAAATGAAGAATAATTTTGTTTAAATTATTATCATTATGTTTTTTCGTAATTATTTTTCAATTTTATTGAAAATTTTAAATTATAATTTTTAAGTATAATTTTGTAATTACATGTAATTTGAGAAATAATCATTTTTCAAATAAAATCTCAATTAATTTTATTTCATTATTTGTAATTTGTATACATTATAATTCATCAATAAAAATTAATAAACATGTTATTTTTTCATTATATCTTGGAGTCAATTTTACTTTTTTTAATTAAATGATTAATTATTATTATTTTTTAAAAGTCAGAAAATCAAAAAAAGACCAGAACATGGGCTTGCATGGCTTGCTTCAGGCTGGCCCACGGGCTTGAGTGGCTTGCTACAAGCACATAGGCCCAACATGGCCTGTTTTACACCTCTGCCAATGGATGTCCCATTGCTTGTGTTTCCTTTATACAATCTTTTGGTGTATAAAATGGTACACAGGTGTAACACAATCGAGAGAAATGTTTCCTTGTATGAATAGAAACAATCTTCAAAACAATTCCTTCTAAATTTTTAAAAAATAATAAAGATATATGTGGAATATGCAAAACTAAGCATATGTGATACATGTGATAGCTGACCTTTTTCAATTCGAACGGACTGCTTTGCTTCAATTGTTGTTATCATGATGGGCTGGACTCTCTCTTCATCACTTCCTCCTCTCAAACTGTGCCTCAGTGAAAACCGAAGGCCCAGCTTGACTCCTAAGGGAATAATGGTGGGAAAAGTCTTTGTGCATCGCTTTTGATGTATAAAGTTATGCACCGAATGTGCACCTACAGGGGAGCACACCATGGCTCATTTTCATAAATGATGCTCGGGGAAGAGGCTTAGTCAGTATATCTGTGACTTCATTAGTAGACGAAACAAATGGGGTTAGTAGCAAGCCTTTAGTTATCTTCTCTTTGACGAAGTAGTAGCCTGTCCCAATGGGATTAGCACGGGTTAAGAAAACTGGGTTGATGATGTAACAAGGGTTGAGATATCATGACAAAATAATAAGGAAGGAACTTTGTGCACCGTCCTTAGTGCACGAAGCCGTGCACTGGGCGCGGCATTGGCCGCGCACCCGTACGAGCATGAGTGCCACGGCCCAATGGGTCCCGCATGCATGCATGCATGGGCGCGCAGCCAATGTCATGCCCCGATGCGTGCTTCCTGCATCAAAAGCGGTGCAGGAAGACTTTATTATTTCTGGTGTAGAAAGACTTTTTCAAATAATAAAGAGGCATTTGGTTTATGGATTACATGATCATGCAATTCCTAAATTTTAAATATCTGAGCACTAAAGATACCATGGTTGGCTTAGACAATAATCTAAATAAAATGCCGAATATCTCACATAGTAGACAAACTAAATTACCAAGCATCAGACTAAAAAATATGTTAAAATTTTAAAAATATCTTTATTTTCTAAATTTAAAAGAAACCAAAACAGAGCAATCTTTCAAATATAATAATTCTATAATTACAATTATATAAAATATAATAATTAGTTATATTATTTTTATACAACACAATGCAAATAATTATTAAAAATAATTATGTAAAAATAATATAAGTAATATTACTATAATTAAATAATTATTATAATTATTTAATGCAATTAGATATTTCAAAATATTAATATAACTAATATTAATAATTATTATGTATCATAATAATTATAATTATTATTAAGAAAAATATTAATATATTTATATTATAAAATGTATATTATATTCATATATATACTATTTATTATCATAAATAAATCTAACAAAAAATAATAATGTAATATTATTAAAATAATAAAATATCATTAAATCGTATTAACTATAATAATTTAATATTATATTAAATTTTATTATATTACATAAAATAATGTAATTATCATAATAATTATATAATATAATTATATTTAAATAATTAAATATTATATAAATATAATTGTATTTAAATAATTAATTATATAATTTAGCATAATAATTTTTATTATTTATATTAATACATAATAAAAAATTTTAATTAAAATTTTATATAACATATTATATTATAAAGTTATAATATTAATTATATATGTTTTGCAATAATTTTTATATATAATTAATTAATAATTATATAACATTCAAGTTATTTAAAGAGTTTTTTTGCTCAAAAACTATGGTGTTAAATTTTCATTAGGTATCAATCTCGCATTACCACCTCTCCACGTTACCACATTTTTGTGATTCTCATAGGCAAATTAAATGTTCAGATCGATGCCTGAGTTTGTTGAATGAGACATGAGGATTCTAAAATATTATCAAAAATGTGGGAATATTTCAAGATTCTACAAACCAATGGCTTCTAAAGGTGAATGGGATATGTCCAAGTTCCACGTCACATAATATATAGGTAAGCCTAGTGAGTTACATTGCAATTGATCTATATCTAACCTTGGCACTAGACCGATGATCATAGCTAGGGTACTTCTTTTGTACTCCAAGAAATAAAGTTGCTTCCTAAGAAGTTACAAAATAGAAGAAAGATCATTTGATCATTGGTGCCTTGCATATTGAATTTTTTTCCCTCTCTCTCTTTTTGAACCAGTGAATGTGTTAATTTGTGGCATTATGCTAATATGAGTACACATAATTGACACCAATAAAAAATTCAGTCCAATGAAGGATGAGTATTGTAGTTCAGCAACAACACTCCAATATATAATGGTGGACCATGAGAAGAAGTGTCTCTAACATCAAGAGGACACAGCTTTGCCACCACAGCGGTTGACAATGGCTTAAATGGTGCATTTGAACTCAACTCAAGAGTATATAGGTGTATACTTTCTTTAACTGAGAAAAAACCCACCATCAAAGCTAGACTTCAACTCCCAAAAATACCATAAGAAACTAAGGCTGCAAATGGATTGGGTTGATTTTTGGCCTAATCAGTCCTAGTCTGATTAGACCCAACCCAATCTGTATTTAAAGACCCATCGGTTGGATCGAATCTAAAAATTAAACTGATCTAAATTCCATATCAAATTTAGATTTTATACTTTTTGATCATGTCTAATGACCTGACATAAACCAGATTTATTTCAATCCATAAATCTTAATTATATAAATTTTATTTTTCTTTACTCCAATTATTTTTATAAATTTATTAAATGAAATCTAATTTAGATTAATTCTCATTTGCATCTTAACAATTAGATCTTCTACCATCTTTTTCTCTAATTATATCTAAATATTTATATTTCATTATTTATTTTGATGAATTCTTATTTATAATGTGTTTAAGTATATCAATAAATATTTTAAATATCATAATTTATAAACTTAAGGATAACCATTTACTTCATAGAATTAAAAGTTTTTAAATAAAAATTTAAGTTTAAGTTGATTTTATTTATTTAACAATTATTATTTTAGTAATAAAATAATAGTTAGATGCTTAACTTATATCCAATATTTTAGGTTGGAATCAAATAGACCCTAATGATCCATTAGACCTAAAATTTCTTCCATAGACTCGACCCTATCAAAAAATGGGTTGGGTTTAAATTCAAACCAAAATTTGAATATAAATTGACTTAGATCGAGTCAAGCATAACCCGATCTAACCCAACCCATTTACAACCCTATAAGAAAGAAATGAAGATTTTCATTGCAAATTCATATATCAATTGTTCAATAAAGTCAAATAAGGACTAATTGTTAATTGCCAATAGGTCATGAGAATTATATCAACATAAAAAAGCAATAATAGAGTACCATGAGCATTATTTTAAACAACAATGAATCAAATGGATCATAAAAAAATTCATTTGCAGAAACCATGCTGTGGAACTTGATAGACAACCTAACAAACTTGATGAGCTTTCCTAATAAGATCATCTTCAAATGGATATCTAAAACCTAATTCTCATTCCATAAAACATTGTCATTAAGCAAGTCATGTATGTATCTAATTTGGGTAGAAAAAAATTCAAAAGTCATGCCAAGCCAAAAGTCCACCACTATGAAGGCCTTTAGAAAAGATACCTAGGGCTTAAGCAAAAGAGAGAAGAGAGAGTTGAGGAGTTTATAGAGAGTCTGGATTACTTTTATAAATATATAGAGAAGTTTCCTTTGAGCAGGAATCTTGTGAGGAATTGCTCTAATTGAATCGTCATCCTAAAGGAAACTTGGCCTTAATAGAAATCTTTTCCTAATAGCTAGGCTAATTCCTCCTTATAGGAGTGGGCATATTATAGGAGGAGTCTTGTTTAGACTTGGACATAGTGACGATCACAAAGGGAGTCTTTATCTCTAATTAGGGTTCTTTTCATCACGTTAAGGTTCAACTCTATTACATATCATCATGGGATCTAGCCACTAGGTCAACCGACACTTCGATCATTTGGTATCTCATCTCTGCCTCCTATAGTATCCGACTTAGTAGATAGGCTTTTGCTTGTGTTGATTTTTTCGGACAAGCGCCAACCTTATAGCCTGCTCAAATGCTACCAAGTATGAAGCAGTTCTTTTTCATCTTGAACGTTTATCAGTAGAGGTGTGCCAAGGTACCTCTTAGTTCTTCAAAGAACTTCTAGCATTCGTTAGTCCATTAAAAGTTCTTAATGTTTTGAAGTGCATTAAGAAGGGTACACACCTCTTTATGAACTAAAGAGGTACCTTGGCACCAACCTTATAGCATGCTTAAATGCTACCAAGTATGACACAGTTCTTTTCCATCTTGAACGTTAATTAGTAGAGGAGGTGTGCCAAGGTACCTTTTTAGTTCTTCAAAGGACTTCTAGCATTCGTTAGTCCATTAAAAGTTCTTGATGTTTTGAAGTGCTTTGAAGAAGGGTTCACACCTTTTATGATTTAAAAATGAATCAACTTAGGGTTGCAACTCATCTAGTGAGGCATTGGATGTCATTAATCGATCTGAGTGAAGTCATGTCAAGGATTGCTCATATTTTTTAAGGATTAGCTTTAATTCCTCGATGGTTGACAATGAATTCATGGAACTTCTTAGAGGTAACCCCAAACACTCACTTGAATTGAGCTTCATCTTATAATGATGTTGTATGTTGAATGTTGGACTTGGTGTGGTGCTCCCAAGGCTCAGGGAAATAGAAAAAAGGCCAAGGTCTACACTTCATGCGATGTTCATAGAGGCTCTAGAGTTAGTTTAGGCTCTAGGTTATCTCAAGACCTATGTTGGGCTATGAACTTTAAGGGGGCTAACTTGTATTGGACTGGATGTCAGTCCAAGAATTTTGATATTGAGTCAAGTCATGGGTGTACATGGGCTTGAGGTTAACTTAATCTCATTGGGTTAGCCATGGAAGTTTTTTTTGAGTTAGGGTCAAGCTAATTTGACCATGTATTTAAACCCTAATCCCTATGTTTTGTGTAAGAGAGGAATACAATTGATTCTTTTCTTCCAAAAACTTGCTCTATCTTCCCTCACCAAGCCGCCACCCTCTCTTTCTAGACATGTGAGAAACCCTAGCTACTGTCCTCTCTCTCTCTCATGCATTCTCTCTCTAGAAACATGTTCTCTCTCTAGGGCATGAAGGCACCCCCTCTCTCTGTCCTCACGAGTGATCTCTCTAGCGCTTTCTCTCCTCTATGTTTCTCTCTCTAGGCATGACAAGTTAGGGAGGCATGAAGTCTTGGAATGCCTTTTTCTCTCTTCTAGGTATTTCTTTCTCTCTTTAGATAAGCGCCTCTCTTTCTCTCTCTAGGTGTCCATCTCTTGATGCCTCTTTCTCTCTCCAAGCATGGGACTATGTGGCTATTCTTTCTCTCTCTTGGGCACTAAAATTTGGTTCAGATTCGAAGATTTTTCGTAATAGTTGGTCTCAGCATCAACTGGTTTTCACAACAGTTGGTATTAGAGCTCGGGTTTACGAGAAGGAAGGAGAAGAGATCAGGGATTAAAAATCTTCAAGGCTAAAATTTTAGCAATGCCTTGTTAAGGTACTTCTCAATCTTCTTAGAGTTTTTTCTATTTTTGGTTTTAGATCTAGCCATGGATAGTAGCATAGAGATAGATTTTGAGAAGTTTGATAGAAATGGAAGCTTTTCAATGTGAAAAGTTTGAGTGGAAGATCTTATGGTGCAACATGAGTTAGATCTAGTGTTAGAACATCCATATGGGATGTCATATCGATAGTGGATGTCTTTGAAGAAATGGACTTATTCAATGATTAGAGGGTGTTTGGCTGATTCAGCCCTCTATTCAATGATGGAGGAGAAGACTCCCAAAGGGCTCTAATTAAAGTTACACTCTCTCTACATGAAAAAGAATATATGCAATAAGTTGATATTAAAGAAATGTCTCTATAGCCTTTGAATGGTGAAAGGTGAAGATGTGGTAGCCCACATCCAGGTGTTCGACTAGATCAGCAATGAATTGTTGAATGTTGGGATAAAAATGAAGGAGAAAGATAAGTCTTTTCTACTGTTGTGTTTACTGCCCTCTTCATATGATCCATTGGTCATAACACTGCTCTACAGGAAGGAGACTTTATATTATGAAGATATAATCTTAATACTAGGTACGAATGAGCAGAGGGAAAGGATAACCAAGAAAGGTGTTCCCTAGGAGGGTTTGTCTATGGGGCAGAGATTTGGAAGAGGAAGAGATAGGAGCAAGCAAAGGGGATGGTTAAAGTCTAGAAAGGGTAAGAGAGAAGCGAAACGTTACAAAAGTGGTTAGGTTGGACATTTCAAGAGAGACTATCCAAAGTGGAAGAGTTAGAAGGAAGAAAAAAGAGGATTTGAATTGCTGAGTATAGTATCTGATCAAGAGGTGGTGGATGACCTCTTGGTAGTATTAGATGATCACATGCACCACACAAAAGTTTGGACCCTGGATTCAGCCTGTTCGCATCACTACACCAAATCGGTCTTGGTTCAGTACATATACAGAGGTCGATGAGGGAAGCATGACACTTGGGGATGATCACTTGCAAGGTGGTTGGTATTGGTACAGTGAGGGTGAGGATGTTTGATGGAATTATATGGACTCTCACAAGTGTGAAGTATATCCTAAAGCTAAAGAAGAATCTGATGTCACTGAGTATCTGGAGTGGAGTGGTTACAGCTTCAGTAGTTATGCCAGGAGTAGTCTTGAAAATCTCCAATGTACTATGATGGTGATGAGAGGAAGAAGGTTGAAGAACAACCTCTATAGGATGGAGAACTCTGTGGTGACCGAAAGATCTGAGACAACAATTATGGCACAAGATCCTTGAGATGTGTACAAGATGTGGCATTACTGCCTAGGCCACATAAAAAATAGAGGATGAAAGAACTGAGTAAGAGGGGATTGATTTCAGATCTGAGTGGTCTAGACTTAGAGATATGTGAGGCATGTCAGATGGAAAAGCAAAAGTGAATTTAATTCACAGTCAGCACAACTAGAAATGCAGCCCCACTGGAATTGGTACACACATATGTATAAGGATCAGCCCTAGTTTTAGCGAGAAATAGGGCAAGACACTTCTTGATCCTGATTGATGATTTCTCAAAGAAGGTCTGAGTCTACTTCATAAGGTTGAAATCAGAAGTCTTCACTAGATTCAAGGTTTAGAAAGCTAAGATGGAGAAGGAACATTGTAGGAGTATGAAGTATCTGAGGTTTGATAAGGACGGAGAGTATACCGGTAGGGAGTTTCACAGCTTTTGTGAGGAGTGTGGTATCAAAAGATACTTCTCAATAAAAAAAACTTCTTAACAGAATGGGGTGGCCGAGAAGATGAACATAACACTTTTAGAAAAGGCAAGGTACATGAGGCTGCAGGCATAGCTTCCTAAGGTGTTTTGAGTTGATGCAGTGGATGCAGCCAGTTACTTGATAATCGGCCACCAATACTTAGTCAGATAGAGGTATTCCAAAGAAAATATGGTCTGAAAGAAAGACACGAGTGTTTGGATGCATGGCATTTATGCACGTTGGTGCTGGTGAGCGAAGCAAATTGGACACCAAGTCAAAGAAAATGGTATTCTTGGGCTATCCATGAGGTATCAAGGGGCATCAACTATGGGATCCTTTGGAGAAGAAGGTCACCATCAGCAAAAATATGACCTTTGATGAGAACTCAGTCCTTCAAAGACAAGATAGCATACAAGCACAGAAGCACAGTAAGAGCAGCAGAAGGTACAGTAAGGCAGCACTGGATAATTAACCTCCTATACGGTAGTGCCACTTGCAGGTGCATCATGAAGATTTTGAGATTCATATGAAGCACTCTTCTAAGGTATCTCTATAGGTGGAGAGGACTGGTATGGGAGGCAGAAGCCAAGGAGTTTGGTAAGAGGCAGCTGGACCAAAGATAGATATTAAGGTCGTACTGCATAAGCTCAAAAGAAACATGCAACAACCAAATCGATACATATTTGAAGATTCGACATCATATGCCCTAGTGACAGTGAATGAAGATCTTTACACTTATAAGAAGGCCATGGAGATCCAAGACAGAGATAGATAGGTTCAAATAATAGCTAAAGAGATGCAGTTACTCCACAAAGAATGAGACTCGATAATTGGTATAGTTGCCACAAGAAAAGAAATCCATTGGCTGCAAATGGGTTTTTCAATGTAAGAAAGGGCCTACAAAACAAGAGGTTATCAGATACAAGGTAAGATTAGTGGCTAAGGGGTACTCTTAGAAGAAAGGCATTAACTACAATAAGATATTTTTTTCATCATCAAACATACTTCCATCATGGTGTTGCTTCGCATAATAGCAGCTCAGGACTTGGGGCTGGAGTACATGGGTGTGAATATGGCGTTTCTCCATGGACATCTGGAGGAGAGCATCTACATAGAGTAGCCACCGAGGTTCAAAGAACCAAAATTAGATGAAAAGGCCTGTTTGCTGAAGAAATCCTTGTATGAGCTGAAGCAGTCGTTGAGGCAGTGGTACAAGAGGTTTGACACTTATGTGAGGAGCATTGGATTTTCAGGTATGATTTTAATCCTTGTATTTATGTTAAGTCTCTAGAAGATAGATCTAGGGTGTACTTACTTTTATATGTAGATGATATGCTAATAGCATGCAAGAGTAAGAAAGTTGTGTAAAAACTAAAGGCAGCTTATCTTAGGAATTTTAGATGAAGGATTTGGAACCTACAAGAAAGATCCTAGGGATGAAAATTGTCAAAGATCAACCAAAGGGATTGCTACATTTGTCTCAAGGTGGTTACATAAGAAAGGTTTTGAAGAGATTTGGAATAAAAGAGGCCAAGCTGATGACACTATCTTTGGCTGGGCACTTCTCTTTGTCAAATACCATATCACCACATACTAAGATGAAGGCTCAGGAGATAGAGGTACCATATGCCTTTGGTGTAGAAAGCCTAATATATGCTATGGTATGTTGTAGGCCAAATATAGCCCATGCAGTAAGTCAATTGAGTAGGTTCATGGCGAAACTTGGCAGGAAGCACTAGCAAGCATTGAAGAAATATTTAGGTACTTGATGGAAATAGTTAGAGTCATCATTTTCTATAGACAGTGAGAAGGTACGGTGCTAAAGGATTCTCCAACTTATTCAAGAAGGCTTGTGGGCAGATACATGGGTACGGGGATGCAGACTTCAGAGGAGATGTGGATACTAGGAGATTTACAATAGGTTTTGTGTTCAGCCTGTTTCAAGGTCCAGTCTAATGGAGATCGCGCTTGTAGCCCATTACAGCCTTGTCCACTACTGAGGCAGAGTACATTAGCATCACAAAGGCAACAAAGGAAGCCCTATGGCTAAAGAGCTTGATGCTGGAGATGGGCCTCACACATAGGGCGATCAGGGTGCACTGTGATAGCCAGAGTACACTAATCTTGTGCAAAACTCCATCTATCATACTAGAACAAAGCACATTGATATCAAGTATCATCAAATCAGAGAGATGGTAAAAGAAGGTGAGGTAAAGCTGGTGAAGGTTCATACCAAGGTAAAGTAAGTAGATGCATTGATGAAGGTTCTTTCATTGGACAGCTTTCGGAGTTGTGTTTCGTTGATGCAGCTGATGGACTTGATGAATGTGCTAAGGCCTTAAAAGCACCAAGGTGAAGATTGTTGAACCTGGTGTGGTGCTCCCAAAGCCCAGGGGAATAGGAAAAAGTTCAAGGTCCACACTCCATGAGGTATTCATGGAGGCTTTAGAGTTAGTTTGGGCTCTAGTTTATCTCAAGGCCCATGTTGGGCTATAGGCTTTGAGGGGGCTAACCTATATCGAGCTAGGTAAAAGTCCAAGGGTTTTGAAATTGATTCAAGTTATGGGTGTATATGGGCTTAGGGTTAATCTCATTGGGTTAGCTAAGAAAGTTTTTTTGAATCAAGGTCAAACTAGCTTGGCCGTGTATTTAACTTGCTCTCTCTTCCCTTACCAAGCACACATGCACAACTCTCTATTGAACTTCTTCACGAGCACTACATTAGCAAGCAATTAGGGTAATGAACTTCTCTGATGAACCTGGCTTCAAATAATTTTACTAACCTCTTCTCCGATAGCTCAATGCCACTTAAGGGAAAAATTCCTCTAATTTTATCGAATCAGCTTGCAGATCAAATCTGCTTTTAGTTAGTGAACCATGACCTTAGGGTCAATTCCTACCATATCTGCAATCATCCATACAAACATGTATGAGTTGTTACATAAGAACTTAGTTGAGCTTGGCCTAAACTTGTAGAGGTAGGAGTTAACCAATTGAACCACTTTAAAGTTTTCATCAGTGGAACAAACTCTAGCTCTTCTACTGGTTCAGCATGTTGTTACTTCTACTTGTCCTTGAAGTCTAAGTTGTCAATGGTCATCATCTCCACTAACTTTTCTCCTAGGAAGTTCTCTAACGACTCCCTGCTCCTCAAAGTGGTAACATAGCATTGCTACATGACCGCTTGTTCTCCTCTTAACTTGACCAACCCATAGCTGATAAGGAACCTCATAAGTGGTAGGTAGAGATAATAACTTTTAATACATTCAAACTTGATCGGCTTAGGATAATGTCATAGGTTGCTAATACTTTGACAACCATAAAGTCCATCACAGTCTTAAAGGTCAGTTCTTCTCTGGTAGTAACCAATAGGGTTATAATTTCCCTAGCTTGGGCAAATGCTCACTGAAGCCGATCATAATTGATCCATGCTTATTCCCATATTCTAAAAAACTTCATAAAAAGGATGTCGACTAAACTTCGATTGTCGACCAATATCCTCTATACTTGATGATTTACAATGGTAGTGGAACAAGGGCATCATTGTGTGGTACCATTACACCTTGCAGGTCTTCATTAGAGAATATACTACTCTACTCCTTTGTTTTTGGACTTTTCATAAGATGCTCATTAGCTTAGATTTGTCGAATATAAATTTTCCTTATCAAAGTCTCCCTGTTAACTGCTAGTCCATCATAGATCATGTTAATCATCCCAACAGTTTGCCAGTTGTCTGTTCTTGCTTATGGTCAGGGCTCTTGTCTATCTTGTTTAGGAGGTCAATTCTAAACATACCAATTGAGGTGACTTCTCTCCAGATAAGGTCTTTGATAGTATTAATTAATTGTTGTCATTCCTTTGTATCATGGCCATTGTCACGATGAAAGTGGTAATATCTACATTGATCCCTTTTCCCTAGTTTTGACCTCATCTTGTCCTCATCTTATCCAACCACTTAAGGTATCGCTCTAGACCAATTTGCATTAATATTTGGGCTGAAGAGGTATTAAGAAGCATGCACCTTGCAAATATCTGGGAGGAGTTTGAGGTTCGTATGAAGTCTCTTATCCTTCTTGGGGCCTCTTCTAGAAGTCCCTGGACTTTTGATCATCCTTTTTTTCCCACTTCTTCAAAGGTTATTCTTCATCTTTTCAGTGAATTACCAGAGTCTATTCATCATTGAAATACATTACCACACTAAAAGCATATTAGTATGAAATCAATGATTTAAGTCCAGTTTCTACTTGTACCTATGGTACCATAAAGGAGTTGAACTAGATCTTTAAAAATGAAAAAGCTTTCATCTCCTTATGGGGCTACATGACTCCTTTCAACTATTCGGAGCTAGATACTTACCATGGAGCCACTACCTACTATGAAACTTTTTTTTTAATTTTGTACAAGGAGAAATAAAAGACACTACAAGTCAAACCAATGCAAACTCTTAAAGGTGTTACCGTGGCTGCTTCATATTTTTGATAAACATAGTTCTAATCACTCCAGTGACCAATAAGGAGATCATGGCCATGAAGGTCATAGCCATGAAGGTCATGGTAGTCGATGATGGCCACATTTAATTACTACGATAATCTTAGTCATTCATAGCACACTGTTATAAACTATATGAATACTTGAGCCGCTATGAAAAAAGTTCTATTTTTGATACAAATCAAGCTATCAATTGTGAAAGTCCTCTTAACCCACATATTGTACTCTAGCTCCTACCATAGTAGTATGCCCAATTGCTATGCATATTAAACATTGATAAAATCAGCATTTTTGTCAATATAAAAGGTATTCCTTCCAATCACAACCTATGATGTAGATAATTGATACAAATGCTTCTTACCACATAGCCTTTTAACTCTAATCTATTTTTATCACTCAAACTTTCATCAATTCCTCAATCCATTAAATTACTTACTGGAGATATATTTCAGATAACCCAAAGGAAACTATCAAATTGTCTTTTTCTATTGAGTTAAAAAAATTTTTGCATACCCACTATCAATTTAGATATATTTTCCATTAGTAAGTTTACTAAAGCACATAATTGTACTGCCATCTTCTTTCTTGATTTTTATATTTTCAGGACCTATCAACGAGGAAACTGATTAGTCTAGGTAAAAAAATGATGGTCTTTACTACTATAAGGGTTTAATTTCTCCTACTTCTATAGCTTACTATACCTAGTTGAGTCTTTAGCACAATCATTTGGGTTATCCATCTACTCCAAGGTGAAATGTTTTAACTCACAATATTTCTATTTCTCTTTCTATTTTTGAAAATAAAATATATTCTTGTATTGTTCGTCCTTTAGCAAACAACCTGAATTTCCTTTTTCTAGAAGTAGTTTTTGAACTTATTCACTTGGATATTTAAGGATTTTATTCCATTCCATCTCATATTAATGCATGTTACTTTTAACAATCATGGATGATTTTTCATGTTGCACATAGATTTTTCTCATGTGATTCAAACATGAAACATTTTATTTGTTTAACAAATTTATTGCTTTTGTAAACAATCAATTTTCTGATGAAATTAAAATAATTAAGAGTGATAACATGATGGAATATATGGATCATCAAATATAGACTTACCTTAATTCTCTAGGAATTATTCATCAAAGCTCTTGCATTAATACAACATAGCAAAGTGGTGTAGTTGAGCGGAAACATAAATACCTCCTTCAAGTAGGCCGAGCACTATAATTTCAAGCCAATATACCAATTCAATTTTAGGGTGAGTCTATTTTAACTGCTTCTTATCTTATTAACCAACTTCCTTCTCTTATCTTAGATGGTAAATCTTTTTATTAAATACTTTTCGATAAAAAACTCTCTTATCACCATCTACGTATCTTCAAATTCTTTGTTTTACTCATATACAAGTTAAAAATAAATTTAGACCTTGAACAAGAAAATGTATTTGCAGGGATATCTTTATGGCCAAAAGGGCTACTATGTGTATGACCTACTTAAGAAAAAAATATTCACTAATAAGGACATTATTTTTCATGAATCAGTATTTTTATTTGCCTACACACCTCGTGTTTTATCTTCTTTATAAGCTCCAATTCATCCTCACATTATTGAGAATAGTGATGAACCTATGCTCTCTACTCCTTCAATTGTTCTTCCATCTTTACCTACCAAACTTCTTTAACTCCTAATCAAGATTCCATCAAATCAATTAAACTCTCTACAACATCCCTTGATCCAACTCCAAAATGCTCCACAATCTGATGTCCTTATTGGCTTCAAGAATTTCAATGCTCTCAATTTTCATTCTTTTCTTGCCCACATCAAAATAACCTTGTGATTGGTATAAAATATCTACTCCAAAATTATCTTTCCTTTAACAAATTCTTTAAATCTGACCATCCCTTTTTAACTTCTATCTCTTCTTCTCCATAACCCAAATTCTTTTTCTTAATAGTGAGGTATACTCATTGATGTGATGCTATGACCAAAGTAATTAAGGCCTTGGTGCTTAATCATACTTGGACAGTGATGCCACTTCCACTAGGAAAATATGCCATCGAATGTAAATAGGCATGTAAGATCAAGTATATCTTAGACATTCTTAAAGATGCAACTGTTCTAAGTGTTAATCTAGCATGCACCCTAATGGAGAAAAACATAAAATTCTCACATGATGTTAGAGAACCTTTGCATGATCCTGGACCATATAGACATCTAGTAATTCATTTGATCTATCTTATAATCGCCCATCTAGACATCATATTTGATGTCAATCTTCTTAATCAATTTATACAAGCACCATGCTAGTCCCATATTGATGCTGCTCTTTGAGTGTTAAAATACCTCAAATCGTGCCCTAAGTGTGGTATCCTTATGTCTGCCTCGAAACAACTTTCATTTAAGTACTTATTGTGATGTTTATCAAGTGAGTTGTTCCACTACTCATCATTCTATTATAAATTATTGTAGCTTTCTTGGTGATAGCCTTACCTCATGGTGCACAAAGAAATAAAGTATTGTCTCTCGCGCTATATTTCATGAGCATACAAAATACATACGAAATAAGCAATCATGTTGTTTGGGAAAAACTACAAACATGCACAATCTAGACCAAGTTCTTTCAAAGTGACAACTAGCATGCTAACATTTTCACCAAAGCTTTGGATTATGATCAAATTTTGTATTTGGTAGGCAAGTCGGGCATTACAAATCTACACACACACCAACTTGAGGGAGAGTATTATAGTTACCAGAATTAATCATAAATCAAATCTCAAATATTATCACCGCCACATATTACTTACATAACAATCTCCAAAATTATGAGATCCAATTGTGATGGTCAAATTTATTATTTATATCAAATCATGGGATTATACTATTGTATCATCCAATATCTAGCCTCTAGTATCTTTTCCACAATCATGAATAGATATCAAAGATTTTATTTTCGTTAATTTTTTTTAATATGTGTATTTGTATTATAGACAAAAATCTATTTTTTTATTTGACGTGCGGTTATTTTGGGATATTACAATCTTTTCCTCTTATCCTCTTAAAAATTTAAGTCTAAATTAATTGGAGGTGAACTTAAATTCTAAGCTCTTTATTTTTTTTTATCCAATGTAAAATTATTTTAATGATTAGAATGCCATTAAGTGGCAGCACTTTTATTCTCACAATGAAGGTGTATATGTTCCACAATGAAGGTGTATATGTTCCCCCTCTAATTCAGGCAAAAACATCAAAGGCACTCCAGTTAGCAAATCAAACCCCATTTCCCTTTTCTTTTAGTAAAAATCAAATTTTATGGCATTTGCATGAGAATTACTGTGTGATTTTTTATCCCATCGGGCTTCGGTAAAAATTTGGACCAAGCAAATCTTGCAGTACAATTAGTCCAAGTTGAGCTAAAAGTCTATTGTAAATCAAAATAAAGGCACAATAGAAGAAATCTTCAAGCCACATGACTATAGCACTGATAACCCCTTCGTAGAACTAGAAGTCCTCGATCCTGCGGAAAAGATCTACCAAAAAAAAATAAGAAAGTCAGCTCCTTGATGCCCTTCGTAGAACTAAAAGTCCTCGATCCTGCCAAAAAGATCCAACAAACAAAAAAGTCAGCTACTTGATAGTAGATTCATGGTCACATATTTGTTCTATTCTGATTACAACTTCTATTTGGATCTAGATGTAATGGTTATTTCTTAGATATTATGAGAGCCACTTCATTTCATTCTGTTGCTTGAACCATTATTAATTTGCTTGCTATTATTTCCATAAAGCTAATTATAGTAGAGAGGCCACAAAAATTTTGTTAATATTTCAAATTATAAGGTCATGTGTTGTATGGGAAAAAAAAAGGGTGGGGGGGGGGGGGGGGGATTACCTTGCTCGAGAACAGAGGCAATTCCACCATCTATTCGTAAATCCTTGAAAGCTAACCTAATAAAATAAAGTACTGTCTTTCATTTGTCCTCACGAGGGAGACAAAGCTCATCTCAAAGGCTGTTTGCTTAATTATAGTCCAAACTATTATTGTAAACTTAGTTTATATATCACGGGTCGTGGAAGTTCTCATGAAAGGTAGAGAGGGTAGTTAACAAGAAAAAAAGCCAAGAACTCCTTCAGCACCGGGTTTTATTAATTAGAACTTGCACTTGGATGACAGCATCAATGGTCTGGTGGTTCATGACTGCCAAATGGGGTGAACATGGGCACTTTTTGGTTTTAGTTGCCATGCTTGTGAGGCATGGCTTTTGTTAAACTGGAATCCCCATAGCTTGCATCACAAAGCTTACACTGTGCAATGAACCAAGGGAGCAGGCACACTTTCTTATCTATGAAAATCTAGAGAAAAATCCCTAGATACCCGCTGTTTACCAACCCAATGTTCCCTTATCTATCTCATTAGTTTAACCTCTAACACATGTTTTTGTCTCTCAAACACATACAAGTTCTCTCTTTCAAGCACGAGGGCATGTGCTACTTGATTTAAGTGACATCTAGCATGATGGTTTTGGGACCTTGAGCCAAGGAATGGATTAGAATTTAGAAGCACTCATGCATCACTCTTTTGACTTACATTTTCACTCCATTTGTTTAGTTGCAGTAGCAAATTAAGCTCCAAAGCTAGTCAACCATGGTTTCCATACTGACTAATTAGAATGATTTCCATCCCTGTAGACATGCACTCTTTCTTTATTTTCACTCTAGTGACTTGACTGGGAATATAATTGAGACAATCATTTCATTGAAAGCATCTATAATTAGGTGGTCTAACTAATCTCACAAAAGTGGCGGCGCATTCAATTCTAGATCTATGCCACCATAGAAGGAAGACCTTGTTTAGAAAACTATAAAACTAGTTTGCATGTCAGGATTGGGGGAGAAAGGAAGTGAGGGTTATTAACTGTAAGCATGAGAATTGGAAATTTATGTCCCTGCTTCTGTTAATTGTATGAAAGGGGGGAGTTTTTTATTTGTTTCTGAGACATCTACGCATGTCTAAATTTGGGAGAAGTTGGCCCCAAATATTTTCCAATGAAAATCAATGATAGACTCTAGAAAAAATTCTGCATCATAATCATAATCTATGATGTTTGAAGAATTATTGATAAGGATGGTTAAAATTTTAGTCATTATAGAACAGCGTTTTACCATGTTGCTAGAGATATACTGACTCTAAATACCATCAGATGGCCTGTTTCTTAATTCATGGAGATCTTTTTAATAACCCAAACCTCAGAAAATAAGAAGTGGGTCAGAGAACTTGCTGAAACCTCGATTTGGATTAGCCATTTGACTAGTAGGCATGGTCTTTCAAACTTTTCACATGCGCTGCATTGAGTTCTTGGACGTGAAGCATAGAATTCAAATCAGAAATATCGAAGAAATGTATTCAGAATTCAAATCAGAAATATTAGCATTTTTAATTATGGTTATATAATTTCGGATTTGCTGGTTCATGATAAATTTATATTTGCGCCATGCCGAAGAATGAAGACAAGCTTGGTTCCAAGAACAAAAGGATGATATTATTTTATTCATGATAAACATAATTATTTATTAAGTGCCATAATAATAAAATGGCAAAATTTATTTACCAAACTACTGGCAGTTAGACCACACCAAACCATGTAAACGAAGTTCTAGAAGTTTTATGGGAACCAATGCAAAAATGTAAATAAATAAATGAATATTTAGGCATACTACTAAGAAAAATTGAATCTAATGAATTCAGTAACGATTTTCTACATTGTTCTTTATCTACAAATGGATGATGAAAACAAATTAACCTTAGCATGTCTTAGTATTATAATCAGGTGCCCTTGGAAAATGAAAATGAACTCAAATGACATATATAAATATATACCAGGATTAGCTTGTCATAAATGATTTCTATACATCTTCATCTCTCCCAACCAATTTCTTGAATCCTAATCAGCCATTAAAAAATTTGGATCTTCAATAGCTTCTTAGACCAGTGACCTTTCTTAACTTAGCATGGACATGTACCTGTTCCTCTATTACCAAGGCATAGGTTATCTTGTTTCACAAGGGTTATATGTTGCATTAGGTTTCTTCAGTTAATCTATATGATCCTTTGCATTAATCTCTTCTCGGATCATTTGTTTCCCATCGAGAAGACTCCAAGCTAACACCTCCATTGTGACAAAGTTGTCCACATACTTTGCTCCCTTCACCACCATATATGGTTCACCAGGGTGAGCAAGGTTTTGAGGTGAAAAGGTCAACAATGACTTCAGAAGCTTAGAAATCAAACGAGGTTTAGCTGATCGGTTAAGACTTGACTACAACTGTTAAAAATACGATTTCGTTAACTGAAATCAACTCAGCCTTGCTTCAGTTCTAAATCTTAACACTAGTTTTTCTGGGCCTTAATTGGCTTCTACAGCACTATTTATGCGGTCTACTTGGAGGAAAGCAATTTAGCTTTCTGAAAGTAGAATTATGCCTCCATAGTGAGGAAGAAAAGAAAAATATAAATGTAAGTAGTGCTGCAACGAAAGAGACTACTGCAAGCATGATCACCAACAGATCAATTATTTGTTCTTAGCTTTGAGCAAATCTATAAGTTATCATGCAACAGGCCAGAGATACCATACAATTAACTTTTTAAACTTTGGATATTATTAGAACGCACAAGTTGTAAATTAGAACATGTTCTAACCGAACCTTATCTTTAAAGCCTATAATCTGGTATGTTAACCAGGATCTCTCTCCTTAAGCCTGCCCACTTGCATTTTAGTAGTCTCTTTCATTGTTTCCAAAGAGGTTTCACCAAAACCAGCAGCTCTTCCAATATAATATATCTAAAAAAAGAAGATGTTACTGTCACAGGATCTCCTAGCCTCCATTGAAGAGATCAGCATAATAATAAGGCTACAAAGTGTCGGAAACTAGGGCGATTCCATGAGTATCTATAATTGATAAAATTTAATCATACTTTAAGCTTTGATGGATTCTTCTTAATCTTTGCTGCTAATCTCATGCTGAGAACAATCATTCAATAAGCAAGACCTCGTCGGTTAGTGGACCATGTATAATCTCGAGTTCAAGCACGTGAACTCGAGTTTATTATAAATCATAAGACTAAAATATTGAGGCAGCTTCTTTGATCTTTCTTTGTTAAACAAATGGTAAACATTTTCTTTGCAATATAGGTTAGATTATTCTCAAAAGCACATCATCGCACATGAAGTTGAGTCTCGGTTGAGACATACTTGTAAAACCCTCTAGCTTTGTTGTGTAGAAAATAGATGAGTTGTTTATCTGGGGCATGTGTTTGAAGCCTTATCTTGATCAGTTTCAAATATGTTATGTGTCCTATCAGTGAGCGACAGGTAATGAAGATTGAGCAACGACAACTAAGATTAGGAGTATTCTATTATTGTTTATATATCAAGATGACACCTATCACCATCTAAGTGAAGCCAAAGGTTTGAATAATTTAGTTGGTATAAGGTTGAGTTTTAGTGTAGGCAACAACGATTTCTTACAATCTTCGTCCGACAATCTTTTTTTGATTTTATAGCATATCTTCTCATGATATCTTTGCAGTCAATCTACGCGCATTTCATATCCTTCCTCTTTATTTTCTCTTGTTAAGTAGTCATAAGTTAAGACGTAGATCTCTCATTGTTTGCAACCGACGGCTAATACATATAGACCGTGACTTATTATATCAAACAACAAATACAATATTAATTAAGAAGCTTGCAACTACATTAAATCATGTGATCAAATGCCATGGTAGTCCATAATGCATGTATTAGACAAAGGATATATATGGATACCAAGATATTAAATTGCGATTATCTTGTGGGGGGAAAGCTTCTCAAGTCCTGCAAATTCTATTTGGTGAATGGGACTCTTTGCCATATTGCAAATTCTATCAGTCAAAAGGCTGGAATTTTAAGCTCTAAAATTCCAATGAAGGTCATTCTAAAATCTAATCTGTACTTTACCATCCACAAGAAAATTATTGAACTAAATTACAGAACTTATATATCCTATTGTTCAAGAGTCAAACCAATATTTTAAAACAGACTAGAATGGCATGTTGAGCCATTAATTCAACTATCAATCTATCAAGGCTTCTAGCTTGGATTTAACTCTAAATCCGGTTTGCTAGAAAAGCTGATCAATTTTTGAAAAGTTGTTTAAAATCATGGTTAAACTAACAATTCTTTCAAATCATTTGAGCAAACCAACCAATATTAAGAGGTAAATGTTTGGAGTCAATTTGGATATTGTTTATGAATCATGACACTTTCAATTCCCCCCTCTTTCCCATCTTTCCTTTCTCCAACCATGGTGAAATGGGATATGGTTGGTGACACCATGGCAACAGGCCACCAAGTATATCTTCATCTCTCTCTCCCTCCCCCTATCCTATGCTTGGCTTGTCCCTCTGATCTAAGGTTCTAACATTGACCATCATCCTTGATCTCCCCTCCTTTGTCTCCCTAATCCAGCATATCCTGAGGCAAGGAGGATGCCTCAATCTCCAGACAGAGGAATGAAACCAATTTCATTCAATTTTTTTTTTTAAAAAAATAGTACATGAGGATTTTAGTAGAAAAAGAGAACGGTTAGAAATTTTAAGTTCTTCAGCTTGGACTAGAATAGATCTGTTATCCATTATGTCTTGAATTTATTAATAATACGATACCATTTCTTTTGTCTATAAAAATATACTTTTTTTTGTTTCATATTTATTTTAAATTCATGAAAACCTAAAAATAACATGTATAACGCAATGTTCTATAATTATAATAATTTATAATATGTAATTATTTATCAATATAATTTATTAGGTCATTATGATTTTACATATGATTATGGTTGTTCGGTTGAATCAGTGTCCTATGGTCCTATCATCTCTATTGCATTGGATAATCTAGTTTTTAAAATATTAGGTCAAATAACTCTCAATTATTTAGCCCAAGCTCCTCGTTAGAAACCTTAAATTATCAAGTGAGAATATAAGTCGCATTATAATCTAATTCTATCATTTTCAACTAACACTGAAATTTATAAATCTCCGCTAAGAAAAAAAAAAAAGAAAACTTCTCTTGTTGTGTTAATTACTATGATCGGCTTCATATTATAAGGCTTAATTTTAATAATCATATATCCTTAGAATTTTGTGCATTCTACATCCATAATTAATCAATCAAGCACATTATTTTTCATATATGTTAAAAAATAAAGCATATTTTTGCCATGATTAAATTAACTGTGCCACTCATTTCTTCTCGCATATTTTTTTAAAGAAGCATTCGCTAAAGCCACTTTACTTTTATCCAAATGATCATTTTGTTTATCATCATTTATTTTGATTGATTAAATTATGGGGCCAAGCTTTTCTTTTAAAGTGTGGCATTAATATGAAGAAAAATCAGGACAAAAATCATAGTGATTAGAACCATTGCACCTTTTTTCCAACATCATCTACCAAAAGGAAAAAAAAGTATTATATGCCATTTTTCTCGCTTATATCAATTTTTTTTAATGGGAGACATGAAGAATGTATCTTCTAAATGAAACACTTTAAAATAGAAGCATGACTAGTTAATCTAATTGATCAAGAAAATTAATGCTAAATCAAGTCAAAAATCATCATGATTAAAACCTTTACATCTCTTTGCCTATTTTATATATATATATATATATATATATATATATATATAATTGATCAAGAAAATTAATGCTAAATCAAGTCAAAAATCATCATTAAAACCTTTACATCTCTTTGCCTATTATATATATATATATATATATATATATATATATATATATATATATATATATATATATATATATATATTCTATGCCATTTTTTACTTTTATTAATTTCATTTTCAATAAGAAACTTGGAGAATCTACCTCCTAGATGGAAAAGGGTTGAAGATTAAGAAAATTAATGGTAAAATAAAAGGTCAGTGGAGACATTGACAAGGCCAAAAAGCAAGCATCAAATGTTTTCATGAATGATGAGCCATTGGTGAAGTGACTTATCTAATTCAACCACCATTCTTTTCAAATATATTTCACCTAATAATTCTTTTTATAAATTTTAAATATTTTTTCTTTCAAAATACTCAAGAGGGAGATCATACTATTATGGTATTATTTTCATTATCAAGATAAAATTATTATTGTTATGCTCCTATGGGAGATTTTTTTCTAAACAATATAAAGGGCTTGCAACTTTTATAAGTTAGGCAAACACTCAATAATGATTGGCTAAAAGCTAAGACGTCAATATTGAAAGTAAAGAATATAATGAGCTTCTTGATTGCATGTTGATTCTAGCTACGCAAAGATTCACCTGATAAATGTAGTTGAGCTATACAAGTTTGACATATGAGATAAAATCCATAGTTATGTCTACTTCAAATATAACTTTCGAAACATAACTTTCAAAAAGTATACAAAATTCTATGACTAACATGCCAAATGATATTGATACTTTACCTACCTTAAATTCTAGAATATCTAAATCACCTCCACTTCTAAACTCAACTAAGTTTCATGATTTCAGCCTTGTAAAGACATAGCATCAATATACTTGCAAAAAGAAATAAAAAAACAAAATTATAAAAAAATCATAATAAATCTCACGATTTTAAAAAATATTTATTTAGAAATACAAAAAAATATTGGGAGAACCCAAATTTAATGCCCATCTACATAGAATAACTATGAGTAATACTATGACCGGTGCAAAGAACTTCTAAAAATAATAAAGTTCTCTCTTTATAATAAGTTACTTATTTTTTTTTTTTACACCACATTTAGGCTTCAAAAGCATTTTTCAGACAACAGTGATTCTAGTAGTGCAAAGAGGATCAGCCATAAAGCCCCTAACAAATTGTTTTCTAAGTTTAAAATATGTTTACATTTCTTTTGATGAAAAATAATAGTCATGCAATTTCTTTTTAAATAATGCGAGGAGAGTTAAAAGGGGAAGAAGGCAGCCTCATTTGCCATGGTTGGTGAAAGTGATGAGTAGAATAAATGGCTTTTTTTTTTTTTTTGTTACAAACGGACGATCACACCAGTTTGGCATGAGTTAAGTCCGAAAAATCAGAATACATAATTTACTGCAAAATAAATGAACAAGGATCATTCCTATGTCATTTCCATGGGCTTTTGGCTTACGGCCGCTGCCGACATCAAATGGCTTTTGGCTTACGGCCGCTGCCGACATCAAAAGCGTTGAGCGATCGTAGAATTAAGGGCGTAAAAAGCGAGGCGTATCCAGTGCGTCAGGGCGGGTAAAATCGCATGCTGCCATTTTTGGAAACGGCCGCGGGTTGACGGCCCCCACTATGACGCAATGGCCCACCACTATAGCCAGAATCCACGACCTACTTCATTTTCCTTGCCATTTTTTCCTTGCTTTCAAGTTAGTAAAGGGCGGCGAAGTGAGAGTGGATGTTGGGTCCCATGAAAAAAATCTTTGTGCCTTCAAAAATTCTACTTTGGACTGCATCAATTTTTTTTTTTTTTTTTTTTGTACATATTAATTCTACATGACTTAACACTATAAAATAAAATAATAATAAAATATAATCTTTGTTTTTAAGCATAATATCCGTTAATAATTATTTAATATTTTTTTAAATTTATGTACAGATTAAGATAATATTGTACATGTTTTCTAAATAAAGATTATAATTTTATAACTACGGTATCGTAAATTTATAACTGAAGTATCATAAAAATTTTTAGCTTTCTGAATGAATGTCATAATTTTACAACTGAGATATCGTAATTTTTTTAGTCGAAATATCGTAAAGCTTTGTTTAACGTTTTCTAGATGGGTATCGTCATTTTATAACTACGATGTTGTAAATTTACAATTCAAGTATCATAAATTTTTTTTTAACTTTCTAAATAGATGTCGTAATTTTATAACTATAGTGTCGTAATTTTATAATTGAAGTATCATAATTTTTTTTATCAGAATATCGTAAAGCTTTACCTTAACGTTTTCTGAATATATATTGTAATTTTATAACTACAGTATTTTAAATTTATAACTGAAGTGTCAAATTTTTTTAGCTTTCTCAATGGGTATCGTAATTTTATAATTACAGTATAATAATTTTACGATTGAAGTATCATAATTTTTTTGACTGGGATGTCGTAAAGTTGTCTTTTTTTTTTTTTGAATGGATATCGTAACTTTATAATTACAGTGTTGTAATTTTACAACTGAGATGCCTTAATATTTTTTTTGAAAGATAAGCCATCCTGTTTTATCCTATAAAAAATGGTGCATTACTTACGAATTTATAATCATGATCTTTTTTTTATTTTGTTAAAATATATAAAATATATTAATAAAAAATAGTTCACCTAATATTTGCTGCATCAGATGCAGCGTACACAGTCTTTTCTGGTCCCATATACAAGAACACTGAGACTGTGGCAATGCCAAAGGTAATGGTTTTAATAATATCAATAACCATGGAAGCTGTTCACTGCTCTCTTTTATTTTTTTTTTTTTTTTTTTTTGTTCCTCTCTGTCCGGATGAGTCTACGTAAATAAATAATCCTCTTTGGAGAGCCAGTCTGGGATCTGACCCAGTCGGAGACACTTCCTCCTCTCCCGACTTCCCATCGCCACGGAGGCGGTGAAGTGGTCAACCGAAACTTAACATGGCGGCCACGTGATGATGACGGCTGCTATTAATACGTTTCAGATTCTATACAGAAAAGAATTTTTTTAAAAAAAAATAAAGCTAATAGTGATAATAAAATAGGTTATATATATATATTGCTCAAATTTTATTTTGGTTAATAAACTTTTAATTATCATATTTTTAATCTCTTATATTTTTATTATTTTTATATAAGATTAATTTAAATTGATGAAATAAATAAGGTAACATCTTGACGTGAACATATAGACGTATTAATAGAAATGATACAATAGTTATTCTATCAATTTTTATTGAGCCATGTTACAAAAAAAATTAAAAATATAATATTTTTAAAAGATAAGGAATTAACACTAAAATAAATTTTTAGTAAAAATTTAAAGATTAAATGTATATTTTATTAAAAATATAATTAAAATATTAAAAAATCATCATAACTTTATTTTAAAAATAAATATAATATATTTTGAGCTAAATAATTGCTATTATGATTATGAGGTAGTCTTGATTATATTTGCATGTAGTCAAGCTTAAATTTGATCATCTCTCCTACCATTAGAATCGCATAAATTTTGAAACAAAAAATTATTAGTTAACCATTATTTTCTATTATAAGAAAAAAAAAGTATTTATGATATGAGACATGTATTATTGAGATAGAATAGTATAATATAATGTATCTCTATATTATTATATCATATTCCTATACTACTGTATTATAAGCATAGGATATCATATCTCTGTGCTATTATCATATTCCTTTAATATTATATTATAATATATATAGATATAGTAGTATAAGATTATGAATATCTATTTATTTCTATATTATATATCTATACTGCATTGTTCTATCTCATAAAAATGTATCACCTCTTATAAATGCTTTTCTTTTATTAAAAAAAAACTAATGAGGGTTAACGGATGATATTTTGGTTTCAAGATGTATTTGATGGTAAGAGAGGTGATCAGATTTTAATTTGGCTGCCACATAGCCAAGTCTATCACTATAATAATTATACTAGTCATTGCTAGCCCAGTATAACTGATAGAGATATAGACTAAAAGATATGCTTTATGTTATGTCTTTATATTTTAATGAGAATTCATTTTGAGCAATGTGTGTCATTTACTATATATGTGCATATGTCTAGTATTTACAAAGAGTATTTGATCTAGTGTGTAGAGTACGGCTTACACACAGAAGACTAGATCATCGATTCTTTTGGAATACAAGTTTATTGTTCACAGTTTTAGATGGAATTGGACACACCATTAGTAGAATGGTAGCACAAATTTTTAGTAGGTCTGTCTTGACTACGGGGAATGGTTTATTCTAACTATTTGTGCTAGTATACTTTGTGTGTATTGAACATGACCCAGTTGAGTTAATTATTTTATACTGACTCTATAAAATAATTTAAAACTCATGAATATTATGATTACTTATGCTCTTAATCCGAATTCTATTTCTAAACACGTGTATGTAGTGATTATTGCTTTGATTATACATAGAGTGAGATTCTATATGAGTCAATAAACTTAGTGGGTTGGGCAATAACATTATATATATGGTGAATATTAATAGTTGAAAGAAACCACGTCCTGATAAATTGGATTGATGATATCCCCTTGAGAAAGCTTATAAGTTTTGATTGTGTCAAATCTTGCAAGTGGATTTTGAATCCGATACATCAAATAAGTTAAGTGGATAGGTCTCAAGGATAATAAAAGCTAATTAAATTATATTATCAGTAATTAAATTTAATTGGTGGATATATGTAATCTTAACGTGGGGAGATAATAAGTATTTAATATTAAAGGCTCGAAAATATAAATTCGAATATGATTAGGAGTACAATTATAATTCTTTAGTGGAATGAATTGTAATTTACGTAATTGAATCCTAACCCGGGGTAGGATTGGGAGATTTAATTACGTGGGAAGTCCTTTTCATATTTGCCTATTGGACCCTGTTGTAGCCCTATAAATACCCTCTCAGTTGGTTGCTAGGGTTAAGGTTTTGAGAACGTTTTGAAGAAAGAAAAATAAGAAATCCTAGGACGGCCAAGAGATCCCACCATCTTGTGAGAGAAGGAAGCTATTCTCGGGAATACGGCGGAAGGCTAAAAGGTTGAGGTCGAGCAATCGAATCAAAGTGTTCCAAAGTTCAAATCTGAAGGTATGATCTTGTACTCATAGATTAGAACGGTAAAAGTTTTTTTGTATTACTCATATACGCTATAACCGTGATCTTGGAGGTATTCCGCGTTCCCCAACACTGGCCCAGTATAACATCATCAAAAATCTTAGTTTTGGATGATATGCGATCGTCACCTATAAATAAAAGTGTAATCAAGCTAACTTTGCTTAAACTTGGTTTGATCATGTTTGATTTAAAATTAATTTTAAACTTAGAAACTAAAATAAAGCTCGTTTTTCATTCCTTGATTAACTAATTCAAGTCCAGTTTTGAACTAAGCTAAAGTAAAGCCTGTTACCAACGGCTTGATAACAATATTGAGTTGAAATCAATTCAAACTCGATTTCAGCTCACAAAAGGTTTGTTTTAAACTTGTTTCATTGTAGAAATGTTGTATCATACTATTGTAATTATAATAATATACTTATTGCAGTAATACTTTGTATCATATTTTAATAACTTTATTATGTTGTGATATCATAATGTATTGCACGCCATCATCATCACCACCATCAGCGTCATATTATGGTATATTATAATATTAAATTATTTTATTATTCATATAACTAATATGGTGATTACTTTTATACTAACCTGATGACAATATATTAGGTTGTTTAAAAATTATATGATAAATATTATACTATATTAGAAACTTGAACATTCACTGATTCCGAATCTTTAGCAGCTCAATTTCATATTAACTATATATGCTCGCATCAAAAATCAAATAACTATAAGTACATTTGTAGAATATTTCAATTATAGGCATCTAAGAAATACCTACTTTAATTTACAACTGCAACTCCAATTACAGGTAGTTGAATTGCATTCTATATGTTGCTCAGCTTCCGTCAAGATCAGACGCCAAGATCAGACGCGTAAGAAAGATAGAGGAGGAGAAGAATAGATGGATATAAAAGAAAAAAAGAGAATGCCTTTATTTTTCTGATGTTTCGTTCCTCTCACCCCGGTTACATTCAGATAGAGCCTTAAATAACCATCCATCTTGGATGATAAGACTTATCTGCACCAGCCTGTAACCAACTCCCTAACAAACTCCCTAAAATATGGAAGTCTATTCAAAAACCTGAGCCCAATCCTCCTAGACCCAGATCCATAACCTACGATTAGGTTATTAAATATTCTCTCAAAAAACTCCCTTCTAAGTCATGCAAGAAAGCACTCAAACCCGAGCCTATGTACACCCATGACTCACATGCTCTCTATTCTTGGGTCACAAGCCGACCCAAATGACTTAGGAACATGAGAACTTATGTAACCTAAGCTCTCAAACATGTGTGACTCTCCTGAACTTTAGATGTGCCACACTTTAGCTTACAATCTCCACCTTGGTGCATCAAAGTTATAGTAAGCTCCACCTGGTCGATCAATCCCATCTGTGCTCCACATCTGAAAAAGCTATCTCGAGGTAATACCTTAGTGAGTGCATCCGCTGTGTTATCTTTGGTAAATACTTTCACAAGCTCCAACTCACCATCCTCCACAAGCTCCCTGATCCTCTGGTATCTGATGTCAATATGTTTGGTCCTAGCATGATAGACTGGATTCTGGACCAAACATAAAGCACTCTGGCTATCAGAAAATACCCTGATCATCCCCTGTGCTATCCCCATCTCCAGTGCAAGACCTTTCAGCCATATAGCCTCCTTTGCAGCCTCTGAAATACCAATATACTCTGACTCTGTAGTAGACAAAGCCGTCACTAGCTGCAGACTTGACCTCCATGATATTGGACCACCATTCAACATAAAGACATATCCTGTGGTTGACCTCCTGGTGTCCAAATCACCTCCATAGTCAGCATCAACAAAACCTGCTATCCGATCCTGAGCCTCCATGGTCAGTCTAGTGCCATCCTCCATGCTACTATACCCATAGCATATACCAACACTGACTGTGCCAACAAGATATTTGAAGATCCCTTTCAGAGCTCTCCAATGTGCTTTAGTCGGATTAGCCATGAATCTACTAACTTGGCTAACAGCATATACAAGGTCAGGCCTACAACACACCATAGCATACATGAGGCTGCCAACTCCTAAAGCATAAGGTACTCTGGACATCTCCTCGGCCTCTATCTCAGAACTCGGTGACATAGTCTTGGAGAGCTTAATATGACCAGCCAATGGTAATGTGGCTGGCTTTGCACTATCCATACTTTACCTCTCCAAGATCCTCCTGATATAAGTCCCCTGAGATAAATGAAGCAACCTCCTATGTCTGTTCCTAAAAATTTCCATCCCCAAAATCCTTGTAGCATGACCTAAATCCTTTATTTCAAACTCAGCTGACAATGTTGCCTTTAGATCCTCCACAATAGCTTTACTTTTGCATGCAATTAACAGATCATCCACATACAAAAGCAAGTATAATCTAGAATTATCTTCTAAAATCTAAAAATAAACACAGGGATCATACTCACATCTAGACATGCCGATGCTCCTCACAAAGGTATCAAACCACAGATACCACTGACGCGGTGACTGCTTCAAACCATATAAGGATCTCTGCAAACGACATACCTTTCTTTCTGACCCCGGTTCTATGAACCCCTCTGGCTGCTCCATATAAATCTCTTCCTCCAAATCCCCATGAAGGAAGGTCGTCTTGACATCCATCTGCTCCAGTTCCAAATTCTGTACTGCTACAATGCTCAGCAACATCCTGATAGATGTGTGTCGTACCACTGGAGAGAACACCTCATTGTAGTCAATGCCTTCTTTTTGAGAAAATCCTTTGGCCACTAACCTAGCCTTATACCTGATCTTCTCCTTCTCTGTGGCTTCTTCTTTGCACTGAAATACCCATTTACAACCAATGGGCTTCTTTCGACTTGGCAGTGACACCAACCGCCAAGTCTGATTCTTCTGCAGAGACTGCATCTCTTCCGCCATTGCTTGGACCTACCTGTCTCTATCCTGGCTTGTCATTGCCTCCTGGTAGGTAAATGGTCCTCCACTGGCAACCACTAATACATATGACATGGTCTCGCCAAACCTATATCGCTCCGATTGCCGAATGACCCTCTTTGGCTTATGTAGTGCAATGCCGATGCCTATCCCAGGATGTGACTCCTCCCTCTGCTCATCTCTGTCGTGAGCATGCATCTGGCTGGTCCCCGCATGTGAAGACATATCTGGAGTATGCTCCACCTGATTCTTATGTCCTCTTGGCGATCCTACAAAAGGTAAAATATCATAAGAGGTTAATTGCTCAGCTGCGCCCTGCTGAGCCTCCTGCTGCCCACCTGCGTCCGGCTGGGCCTCCGGCTGAACCTCTACCACCTCCTGCTTCTTGAGGACTGAGCTTTCATCAAAAACCACATCCCTGCTGATTGTGGCCTTCTGCTCCAAGTGATCCCATAGCCTGTATCTCTTGACTCCTCGCGGATATCCAATAAACATCATTTTTCGGGCTTTGGCATCCAACTTGGTCCGCTGACTGGCATCCACATGTACAAATGTTGTACATCCAAAAACTATGATATGGCTAAGCTCCACCTGTCTACCAGACCATACATCCTCTGATAACCTCCCATTAAGCTTGACATGAGGAGACATGTTCACCAAGTAGGCTGCTGTGTCAACAGTGTCCACCCAAAACATTTTAGGTAATCCTACTTGCAATCTCATACATCTAGCTTTCTCCATGAGAGTTCGGTTCATTCTCTCAGCCACTCCATTTTGCTGAGGAGTTCTAACTACTGAAAATTACCTTTTGATGCCTTCGTCTGTGCAAAATTTCAAAAACTCCTTGTGAATTCTCCACCATTATCAGACTGCACCACCTTTACATATCTCCATGTCTCCTTCTCCACCTCAGCCTGCCATGCTTGAAATTTGGAGAAGACCTCTGACTTTTCCTTCAAGAAATATACACAGACCTTTCTTGAAAAATCATCAATCAGAGTCATGAAATATTTGGCCCCATTCCTGCCCGAAACCGGAGCTGGACCCCAAACATCACTGTGTACTAGCTCCAAGGGACCTGTAGTGTGCGCTGAACTGGTAGAAAATTTTACCTTGTGTTGCTTGCCCATCTAACATGGCTCACAGACCTCTGCAACACCCTCATCCAAAGCCGGAATCCTCCTGTCCTTCATCAGCACCCTCATGCCCCGCTCTCCCATGTGACCAAAACGGTAGTGCCACATGCGGTACATATCCTACTAACTGTGCACTGCTGCTGCTGTCTCAGACCCTCCACACATCACAGACCCAACCAGCTGATACAAATTATTTTCCAGCCTCTTCCCCCTCATCACAACCATGACACCTTTCATGACGTTGAGTACACCATTCCCGGAATGACAACTGAAACCAAATCCATTCCTCTCCAGGTACCCCAAGGACACTAGGTTCTTCTTCAAGTTAGGAACATGCTTCACATGAGTAAGAGTTCTCACAACCCCATCAAACATTCTGATCCTAACTGTGCCAACTCCTACCACCCTGCAAGAATGGTTATCCCCTAATGTCATATTTCCCACATCGATTTTAATATAATCTGCAAACCAGGACCGATGCGGTGTATAATGATGTGAGCAGGCTGAATCAAGTAACCAACTGTCTGCTGTACTTTTGTGTACATCTGAAACCACCAAGAGGTCCTCCTCGACCCCTATATCTTCAACAGAACTGACATATTCCTTCTATTTCTTATCTTCTTGAGGTTTCTTCCAAAGAGGACAATTCCTCTTTATGTGTCCAACCCCATTACACTTGTAACACCTGAACTTGCTTTTGCCTTTCTTTGACTTGGACCTGGATCGGCCCCTATGCTTGCTGACCTCCTTGCCTCTGCCAATTCTCTCTCCTATCGTGAGGCCCTCCTGAGGTACACTTTCCCCTATTATCTTTCCCCGCTGCTCATTAGATCTCAACACAGACACAATATCTTCATAAAGTAGTGTTTCTTTTCATAAAGCAGTGTAGTAACAAGAAGATCATAAGATATAGGCAATGAACATAACAAGAGAAGAGATTTATCTTCTTCCTCCATCTTAACACCAAGAGTCATCAAATCATTGCATATCCTATCATACTTCTGAATATGAAGAACAATATCCCCGCCTTCCTGCATCCGAAGACTATATAATTGTTTCTTCAACATAAGTTTATTGCACATATTTTTACCCATGTATAAGGAATGAAATTTGGCCCAAAGACCCTTCGATTTTTTCTCATCTAGGACACTGTTGTACAAAACTGAATCAGCAAGACACCCTCTAATCGCTGCACATGCCCTCTTCTTAAGAGACAACCAATCCCCTTCTGACATCTCCTCAGGCTTTGATTCCAAAGCAACGTCAAGAAAATTCTGCACTAGTAAATCCTCACCTTCCACATGGAAAAACTCCCTTTTCCATTAAAATTTTCAAACTCAATTTTGTTTTCACTACTCATGGTTGATCAGGCCACAAACAGTAATCACATAGATGAATTAAGAAAAATACCTAGAGGTGAAATCCTGGTTGAAATTCTCTCTTGCAGCCCTTCCAAAGTTTTGCTTCCCTTGGATAAGATGCGTAATCGAAGCCTGAAAGCTTTACCAAAACCTCCACACCACGAAATTAATGTGTAATTAATATGAGGGAAGGAGGTCTTCACAGCCACGTTCCTTCGTGGATCCGCTTTGTTACCTTGAGAAACTCCTGTGAATCACGTTCTGCCTGCTTCCTGGTAAAGGCTCTTGAGAAACACTTTGATAAAGCCTGCCACGAACTCACCGTGCGTTTTCTTCACGCCACTCACGCCTCTCTGTTTATGTTGAATTGATGCGAGCGTGCGTTTTCTTCACGCCACTCACGCCTATCTGTTTATGTTGAATTGATGCGAGCGAAGCCGACCGGTTCTTGAGAAAGGTGTGAAGTCTTCTCCTCCACGTTCCTTCCGTTAAGACGCCTTCTGAATTTCTTCCTGGCCGAGCGGAAGGAATTTCCGTGATGACTTGTTGACCAACTAACAAGCCCCCCCAAGTCACGTCACAAAGCTTCACCAGTCTATTTTCGTGTTCCGTGAGAAAAATCTCACGCACAGGCTGCCCTTTTTACGCACAAAAAAACTTCTTCGCACCTATGGTGAACAAGATAAACAAGGGGAGAGAGAGAGGAGAGAGTAAAAAATTATCTTGGAATTTGATTTCTCTTTTCTATCTCTTCTCAAGCGCCTCTCTGAAGCACTGATACCACTTTTGCGCAACTACCGTCAAGATCAGACACCAAGATCAGACGCGTAAGAAAAGATAGAGGAGGAGAAGAATAGATGGATATAGAAAAAGAAAGAGATCTTGGATGATAAGACTTATCCGCACCAGCCTATAACCAACTCCCTAACAAACTCCCTAAAATATGGAAGTCTATCCAGAAACCTGAGCCCAATCCTTCTGAACCCAGATCCATAACCTACGATTAGGTTATTAAACATTCTCTCAAAAACTCCCTTCTAAGCCATGCAAGAAAGCACTCAAACCCGAGCCTATGTACACCTATGACTCACATGCTCTCTATTTTTGGGTCACAAGCCGACCCAAATAACTTAGGAACCTGAGAACTTATGTAACCTAAGCTCTCAAACATGTGTGACTCTTCTGAACTTTAGATGTGCTACACTTTAGCTTACACTATATATAATCGATCCTTAGGTAATGTTTGATAGAAAAAATATTATCCATGGATAAGTGTATGGGATATTTCTTGGCTATCCCATTGATCATATCAAATGCAAAAAGATAAATCCATAGGATAACCTTTTTTTACTCTTATTTGAAGGAATAACCAGCTATTTCTGCATTTTCTACGGAATAAATTGAGGGGATAACCCATGGTTAACCATGGATTATCCCTTTGGTTAACCTTATTCGCAGCTATCCCTTAGGTAGTGTTTGAAATAAGGTATAAGAGGGGATATCCTTTGGTAGTGTTTGGATATCCCCTCTTATTCCCAAAAGCCATAACTATAAGGGATAGCTGGAAATAAAGTTAACCAAAGGGATAATCCATGGTTAACCATGGGATATTCCCTCAATTTATTTCCTAGAAAATGCAGGAATAGCTGGTTATCCCTTCAAATAAGAGTAAAAAAAAGTTATCCTATGGATTTACCTTTTTGCATTTGATATGATCAATGGGATAGCCAAGGGATATCCCTAGGAATAGCCAGGGGATAAACTCTATCCCGTACACTTATCCATGAATAATATTTTTTCTATCAAACACTACCTAGTTATGGCTTTTGGGAATAAGAGGAGAGATGATATCCCCTCTTATTTTTTATTTCAAACACTACCTTAATGTAGGAAAAACTCTATGCTCTCACTTCAAAGGATATGCCATATATGATAGGTTTTGTGATTGAAGTGAATCTCAAAAATATTAGACTCACTTTATAAAACAAGACAGGATAGCAAGAATGCATCTCAAAGTTTGCCATGTATAATAAGCAGCTTCAATGCCAAAAGTTAGCTCACTTGGTAGTGAACCCAAACTGCATCCTCTAGCTTTCTCAATGAACTCCCATCTTCTAATCTAGGCGTCAACATGTAGCCTAGTTTAATTGCTTATGGTAAATATGTCGCATTCTTTGGGGGGGGCAAAAAAAGTCAGGTGGCTACTTGTCATTGCAAAGAGTCCAGCATACATCAGCATCTTTCTTTATTGCATTAAACTAACGTGCATGAACTAAACTTTCAATATTAAAATTGTAGTTAAGTAGGAACAATTAGGCATGTGACTGAATTCTAATTAATGCACGTACGTCAAAGCTAATTAGTCCATTAAATATTCCGTTCACACCTTGCTATCTGAGTTCTGTTGGCTAAGATCAAGGGCGGTAATTGGATATTCTTTTTTTTATGCCTTCATGAATCAGATTGGCCCCACATATTGAAAAAATAGCTCAAAAGTGACATCAAGAGGTACCTTTTGTAAATCAACAATTAGATATTACTTGTTATTATCTGAGATAGGATACATATTATAATACCTTAGGTAGTGTTTGAAATAGAAGATAAGAGAATATTCTCTAAATATTCCTTCTTATTCTCAAAAGCTATAACTATAGGGATAGCTGGGAGTAAAGTTAACGAAAGGGATAATTTATGGTTAACCATGGGATATCCCCTCAATTTATTTCCTAAGAAATGCAGGAATAGCTGATTATCCCTTCAAATAAGAGTAAAAAGAGTTATCCTATAGATTTACCTTTTGCATTTGATATGATCAATGGGATAGCCAAGGGATATCCCTAGGGATAGCCAAGGGATAAACTCTATTCCGTATACTTATCCATAGATAATATTTTTCTATCAAACACTACCTTAAGGTTACGTTTGATAACCGGTAATCTATTCGATAAATTAAAAAAGATGATTATTCATTAGATAACTATATTTGGTAAGTATTTTGGATGGCAATCTCTTTTATAAATTACCTTATAAAAGAGAATTATTATTCATATTATCAGAAATATGGTAATTTAATAAATTATTTTTTAACAAAATTATCTTTTCTTTATTTGATTGTTCTCTACTTGTATCCTTTTTCGATCGATGACCTTTGATATTCTTACCGGTCACTTCGAATATCATTTATAAATATAATTTTTTTAGACATTATCATTTATAAATATATTTTTTAATCAAATATATAATAATATATAAATTTTTAATAAATTTAATTTAAGAATATTTTAAAAATTTGATGTTATATGACTGGTAATTTATTTATCATACCAAACACAATAACCAATATTATTATAACATTATCTGTGTATACCAACATAATAATCAAAATTACTGATAAGCTATCAAGTAGTAATTATATGGTAGGTAATTCATATTACCATTTAAGATTACTTAATCATGCACCAACATAACCTAAGAATAATTTCATATCGAATGGAAAAAAAAAAAAAAAAACCGCTGTCACTTAACTTTCATTCAAATTTTTAGAATCATGTAGAAGAAAAAGAGTACTCATAGAAGATTAATTTGGCCATGTGGATTGCTGGTGGTACGTACATTAGATTATTGTGGATGATCAAAGTGGCTTTTGCACTAGCGGTTGTGGGGGACATGGTCCGTTGATGGGTTCTTCTTGCAGTGTTGATGATAGAGCATTCAGCGGCTCTCATGAATTACTCCTGCCTTTTCTCATGGGCAGATCAGCATATGCTGGTTCACATGAGCCCCACTTTTTTTTTTTTTTTTTATGGTTGGTTCACGTGCTTTTGTAGGTTTGCAAGGACCTGATTCCAAGAACACATCCTTAAATCAGGATTCCGGACCCATTTTGCTACGACACGTCCATCATTTATGGGGTGGTTCATTGGATCCAGGGACGGATGGACAAGGCGCTGGCTGGTGGTGGACCTCAAAATTTAAAAACTTTTTTTTTTCAAATTATTAATTTTAAATTTTCAATGAAAATTGTCTCCCTTCACGTACGCTATCTCAAAACTAGAATATATCTTCTTTAATAACAGAAATATATATATAAAAGATGCCACGCCTTTTTTTTTTTTTTTTTTCTACATATAGACGATAACTATTCTCGTGCGAGTATATCCAAAATACCAGAATATAAAATTTACTTAAGAGCAAAGGGACAAAATCATCTTGATTTCATATCCAGAATCTAATATGATGAGCCACAGCAGCCGCTATCCAGTCTGCTACAGAATTAACTTCTCGATAGATATGTCGGATATGAACTTTGTGAAATTCCTACTCTAGCCCGGATATCGCAGAGAAAAAATTGATATGGCATAATTACAGTATCCCATCCGAACATCATAAAAAATATTCGTTCATACTGCATAAAGTCAGCCAGCCATAAAGATAGAATCTAAGGAAAAAATGCCTCAAACTACTTAACTGATCATATCCTATAAAAAATAATTATGTAATTAAGATATAATTTTTTTAAAATATGTTTTATTAATTATCAGTTTGATAAAATTTTATGAAATATTATTAACTTTCAAGGCTATAAGCCGTGTCGTGTGTCTAACACGGTTGGTTGGCGGGTCAGAGCATGGCAATGGACAAAGTCAAGAATATTGATTTATTATATGATGTAAGAAAACAATGCGAATGCTTTGTGGGGGCCAAAGCTCCCATGTGAACTTGCATTTTATTTTTTAAAGTCAATATCTATTGCTGATGAGACGTCAACAACGAAAGAATCAAGCTGGCAGGTGGTGTTTGAGTTTTTTTTTTTCTTTTTAATTCCTAGGCCCTGACGTGCTTAAAAAATATAATCAATCAAAACTAACCACAGGTAACATATCTAATAACACCCAAGGCACATAGATAATTAACTTAATTACACTTAAAAATACTAGATACAGTATATTATTTAGATTCTTTAATAAAGTATTCAAGGGCTTCCTAGTATGTATGTATCTATTTAATTACATATTAATTATGTATTGAGGAGTTCTTAAATATTTATAGAAAATCAAAAAAATTCAAATGTTGCATTTTTTTTTTTTTTGTTCTCTTTTAGTGTGGTCCTAGTTCGTCAAAGGAAAGGTGACAATTTATTAATCCAATTTAAGAAGAATTAGATAAAGTAACTAAAGATAAAATTTATAATCAATGTTGAAGTCAAGACTACCTTATGATTTTTTATTTTTTTATGTTTATTTCACTTAGTTATTTATATTCAAGAAGGTTGTAACATCATTTAGCAAGCGGACGCATCCAATTCAAATTATGAAAAGACAAATCTTACGATATAAATGAAGGCTCAATATCTTAGCTATATAATTTATAATGAAAGTTCTTTTAAGATGCTCAATTGTGTGGGTTGAAGACAACTGATTGAAGTAAATTCTTCTTACATGCTCACTTCTATCTAGGAGAGATGAGTATTCTACCAACATGCCCAGTGTATGGTATTAAGGAGGAAACGATAGATCATGCTATATTCTACTATGATAGGACGAGTCAGATTTGGCAGATCTCTGATACTTGTCCTTGGCTATTAGATTCTGAATCTCACCGAAGCTTTTTTTGAGATTGTTGAAGCAAGGCAGGGGAAGGAGAACCCATCAGCGGGATCCTTTGTATACAGCTTATCAGGATCTGATTATCTCAGAATCGGATTCTGTTTTCGAACGTAAGACTTTCCCCTGGTAGGGTTTTTAGGACGGCTGTCTCCCTTTATACTGAGTATACTTCCCATCACGGGTTTCTTGATTTTACGAACCCTGGCCACTGGGTTTTCTTTTTGCTGCGGCAGCGAACCGACATACAGTTTATATCTCCTTGGAGCCTCACTCTAGGGTTTGTTAAAATAAACTGTGATGGGAGTGTCTGTGGCAGATGTGCTGGATCGCTTTTGTTATTCGTAATGTGGATGGCATGATGTTGGCGGCATGAGGGTTTGGATTGCTTGATGTCACGGTGCCTCTGATCGAATTGTATGCGGCATAGGCAGATATTTCTATGATGTTCGGATCATGGGTGCCCGCAGTCTTATTATTGAAGGCGATTCCATCACTGTCATTCGCTGGATCCGGTAGGAGCCCAGTTCCTATATACCGACTATCCCCTTACTGTACGACTTTGCTCTATGGTTTTGGAAGCTCCTAATATCCAGATTCATCATATCTATCGCAAGCCAATGCAGTGGCTGACTGGATTGTTGCCAAGGTGGCCTCTCATTCGGGTAGCTGAAGTTGGAAACAGGTGACCTTGTCCTTCGTTCCTTTCTTATTTATTGTATTTTGATATATCAGGTATGATCCATTCCAGAGTGGTGTAATCATTCGTTTGTACCAAAAAAAAAAAAAAAAATTTGTAAATCCTTCCTTCTTTTTAGCTGGATCAAATTGGCATTACCCTAGTTTATAAAACTAATGCATGATCAGCAATCTAAACAAATAGGAGAAAAAGGTGTTCTTTAAAAGTAGACAACTTTTTAAGCTTTATGGTGTGGCATCATAGAATGATAGTGTCATGCACTAATTGAGCGAAGAAAAATTTTATTATTTGGATCTCAAAGTGAACAGATCACAGTATTAAAAATATCCCTTTTTAGAATGATTTGATCATGCAAAACTCTTAATCCGAAAAGATGAAATAAGGTCTTGTATACAAAGTTAATACAGAAGTCGAAAGTTTTTTTTTTTTTTTAGAATTTCAGCCCTTTCATTATTATTTCCATTAGTAAAACTATATGTTCTTCTAGGTAGAAAAGAAATTCATTCCAAATTATGAAAAGATATACATTACTAAAATAAATAGAGACTTTTTAACTTATTTTCATAATGTAATAATAAAAGAAAGGAGAGACTTTAATTCTACTTTGACTAAATTTTATTTTATAAAATTTTATTTAAAAGATTCAGTTAAGTGGGTTAAAGAAAATCATTTCTTTGGATCTTATAGCATAATGATGGTTTAAACCACCCCTCGTTATATATAACCTAATAAAGAAAGAATATCTATTATAATAGGTTATTTAGCACTATAATTGTCCACTGTAGCACACTAATCATTATTATTTTGTATTTATTATCTCCTAATAATGTTATTTTTCTTTTTTAAAATTATTTTATTTCAATTTTTCCTTCAAAGACTTGTAGCACCTAAATATAATGTTTTTTTATTATGAGAAACATTACTTGAAAATAAAACTTTTTCATTATTATTGTCTATTCTTCTTATTACAGTGTCATCATAAAATTATTACTCAAAATTTAAGAATTTAAGATTAAGTGAGGCAAATAATGGACGATGTAGTCTAGGTATCACAAACTATTTTAACGGATCGTAAATGATTGAGTCAATTTTAAATTATAATGAAATCAGAAATTCATCCCAAAGCCAATCCATGAATTATACGGGTTACACGCATCACTCGCATAACTTGTTTAACCTATATAACTTGTGTGACTCATACAATCCAAATAACCTATATAATCACTTGTATAAAACATATATAATTCATATAACTTGTATAACGTAAGTAATACCTCAATTCACTTACAAAATAATTATATATTAAAAATCATATGTAAAGCATAAATACAAAATTTTTTAATTAAAAAAAAAAAACATAAAATCCTTACATTCAGCATATCATCATTGTAAAGTAATATAACTAATTAAAGAATGATATTAACTTAGATAAATAGGTCTCAGGTCATATTCGGGTTGATGAATGAATTATATGAATGAATTTATTTAATAATCAAATCAATTTAAATTAACATGTAAATCTAACTTATTTATTGATCATATCTAATCGATCAATTCAATTTTAATTCGAATCCATTATGCTGAATCTAAACCTTCTAATTTGTGCCAGATTTGATCCATGTTTACATATTGCGCCTAAAATTATCACTTCTAATATAATGTTACCAATAGTACCAAATTCATTGTAAACATCAAAATAATTATTAATTAAGAATTATTTTGGTAAACATTAATTATAATAAAATAATATCTTAGATTAGGATCACAACTGCGCTTCTTTTTTTTTTTTTTTTTTTTTTTGGTCAGACTTCAACTGCTGTACTTGGCAAACACAGCTCATCATGTGGATATTTTAAGTTTATAGTGCGACCAAATTGCCTATGGCATACTTCAAGGACACCTGAGGTTGATGATAAGATTTCATTTTTTATATATATAACATATATGAATGATATCGATATTTCAGTAGAGAAAACCTAATTCTCTAAGCTCACTTAATTTAATTTTATTTTATTTTAATTTTAATCTCAGACAATGACCCACATGCGAAGCTTGACGAATTTATTAGAAAAAATAAAAGAAATCTCCACGTCACGTCTAACCATCCATCATTAGATTTTTAGAGCAAGATACAAAGCCGACGACTCGAGAGTACCGAGTACCGACACTTTCCTTTTCGACGGTACAAATAATCCGCCGCCTCAAGATCCACCACATCTTACGACTGACATGACTTAAAAAATGAAACTATTTCACCACGTGGCAGCGCGGCACTGAAGACGACGTCCATTACCACCGCGTGACAGCTGTCGAGCAGCAACGCCTGCAACGATTGTTGGCAGACTGCACCCACGGTCCCAATCATCGCTCATCTCCGAGTCCTCTCCATCTTTCCCTCCCAACTTGCAGAACGATTTTGTCTTGTAGCAAATATTCGCCAGATATTTGCGGTGACGGAATAATTCATATATTATAAGGTAAGGACTAAAGAGCTGTCTGACCTCGGATGGCAAACTTTTATGCCATCGCTAAATGCTTAAATACACATCATTATTAGTTGCCATTATTTAAATAATAATAATTATTAATAAATTAATTAAATAATTATTGCTGATAGTAATGTTTTGAAAATATAGAAACTCAATCTTGTCACATGCTCCTCAATACCCTTGCTTTTTTAGTGGCATGAAGATATAATGGCAGGATCCATAATTTATTGAAGCACAATATTATTTTTAATTTAATAAAATTTATTGCTTGTATTATGATAATTTATTATTTGTTTCTATTTAAGGTGGATAAACTCTATGTGCTGTAATCACTATGTAATAATCTTATTTTGTAACCAATATTTTATTAAATAATTATAATTGGCTAGTATTAGAATCTTAGTGCAATGATAAATTGGCTCTCTCGATACTTCGTCCCTATGGCTGAGCTTCAGGTTGCATGGACTGGTATCACCTATGCAGTTCGTCAGTTGGGCTCTCATCGGTTGATCGTTGAGGGAGATTCGCTTATGATTGTTCGTTGGATTAGATGGGATGTCGATCTTTGCTTCCCTCATAATCTCATGATTTGTGATATTTGGACTTCTCTTCAGTCTACATGTGCACCACTAATCTACCATGTTTACTGAAAAGCCAACGCTGCGGTAAACTGGATTGCCTCTGCTGCTGCTCGATACTCTGATCATGGAGTTGGCATGTTGATGATTTTGCCTTGTTATCTTGCAACAAATTATGTACTCTAATCTTTTAGGTTTGACTCCCCTATTATCTTGCAACAAATTATGTACTCTAATCTTTAGATTTGACTCGTGTTAGAGTAATGTGATGGTCCGTTTATAAAAAAAAAAAAAAAAAAAACTCTCGAATAGCAAACTTCTATGCCATCGCTAATGCTTAAATACACATCATTATTAGTTGCTATTTAAATAATAATAATTATTAATAAATAAATTAAATAATTATTGCTGATACTAATGTTTTGAAAATATAGAAATATTTTTAATTATTTCTTTCAAACTCAATCTTTGTCGTATGCTCCTGAATATTCTTTGCTTTTTTAGTGGGATAAAAATATAATGACAGAATCCATAATTTATTGAAGCATAATATTATTTTTTATTTAATAAAATTTTTGTTTGTATTATGATAATTTATTATTTTGTTTCTATTTAAGCTGGATAAACTCTATGTGCTGTAATCACTGTGTAATAATTTTATTTTGTAACTAATATTTTATTAGATAATTATAATTGGCTAGTATTAAATCTTAGTGCAATGATAAATTGGCTCCCTCGATACTTCGGTCCCTATGGCTAGCTTCAGCTGCATGGTTGGTATCATCTATGTAGTTCGTTAGTTGGCTCTCGTCGGTTGATCATTGAGGAACCTTATGGTTGATGTCGACCTTTGCTCCCCTCACAATCCCTTGATATGTGATATTTGGACTTTTCTCCAGTCTACATGTATGCCACTGATCCATCATGCTTATCGAAAAGCTAACGCTACGGCAAACTGGATTGCCTCTGCTGCTGCTTGACACTCTGATCAGTGGGGTTGCATATTGGTGACCCTTGCCCTGTTATCTTGTAACAAACTATGTACTCTGATCTTTTAGGTTTGACATGCGCTAGTGTAGTGTGATCGCCTGTTTGTACTAAAAAAAAATATCTCGAATAGCAAACTTCCATGGCATCGCTAATGCTTAAATACACATCATTATTAGTTGTTGTTATTTAAATAATAATTATTAATAAATAAATAAAATAATTATTGCTGATACTAATGTTTTGAAAATATAGAAATATTTTTAATTATTTCTTTCAAACTCAATCTTTGTCATATGCTCCTGAATATTCTTTGCTTTTTTAGTGGGATAAAAATATAATGTCAGAATCCATAATTTATTGAAGCATAATATTATTTTTTATTTAATAAAATTTATTTTTTGTATTATGATAATTTATTATTTTGTTTCTATTTAGCTGGATAAACTCTATGTGCTGTAATCACTGTGTAATAATTTTATTTTGTAATAATATTTTATTAGATAATTATAATTGGCTCAAATATATAGTATTAGAATCTTAGTGCAATGATAAATTTGCAGGTTAAAAAAAAAAAAAAAAAACTCTCCTTATACAATACATACAAAGATAAGGTTGCGCATATTTAATCTCTTCAACCCTCGTGGCACATTAGCTATTTTACTATGAAAGTTTTTAAACAAAATTTTTTCTAAAACTTATTTTTAGGTAAAATTTTGAAAAAAAAAATACATAGAAAAATAGCTTTAGAATTTTTTTTTTTAAGTTTTTGAGTGTAATTTTGCATGAAAATATGTTAATTTAATGATAATATTCTTAGAATAAAAATTACATATGAATTAGATGGATATGGAAATAAAAATAAAAAAAAATAAAGGATAGTTTCGATCTGATACCAAATTTTTTTATAAAAAAAATATGAAAAAATAAATGTCATCTCTCTTTCATAGTATTTATTTTTTATTAAAAAATAATATATAAGTTTTGCATATATTTTTTTAACTAAATATAAAAAAATGTGGATAGAAATTTTCTTATTCCTAACTCCCACCAACAAATGGTTCCTTACGTAATGAAAACATTCATCAATGCATCATCTTTATGAAAATAATGATAATTTTACCTCCAGCTAGCCCTCCTTGAACCTTCCTTCCAGCGACAAGAGCTGTACTGTTATGAAAAAAATGACAGCTTCAGCAATAAATAATATCTTTAATGAAAAGAACTACTAAAACCGGTGACGGTTCGGACTATAATGAAAAAGTTATTACAATTAAATAAAGACCATATCACAAAGACAACAACTAATCGAATGGTGGATGCTATGATTATTATGGTAAAAGGCAATTACTATTACGCATGAAAATTAACATTTATAATGGAATTTAAAACCATATTATTAATTTCAGATTTTTTTTTTTGAAGGGCCGCTTGTTGTAATCAATCACTTGCTAAATGATGAATGTAATTTGAATGCAGCAGGGATGCTGACGAAAATAACAACTGTTAAAATTATTATAACAAGGGATATTTTTTTAAAAAAAATTACAATTATTGTAGCCTTAAATACACTGCCATCTCAGCCGTTTTCCCTCACTTAAAAGAGCAATAAATAGATGTATATATATGACGTCCATATGAGGGCAAATAAAATATAAGGATTAGGCATCGATCACCCTCTCAAATATACTATAAGAATAAACGAGATACCCTTGGATGAGTCTAACGTGAGCCAGAGGCGTCCGTTAGCATAATGGAGCAGGATTAGGGATGGGGGCACCTCCCCAGCTCGGTGGAAGCAAACTGCCACGGGAAAAAACAAACGCGTTAGCGTCCAAAATCGTGTGGGCGAACCCAGGTTGCGAACAGGATGACGGCTAGGATTTACTCACGTCAGACGTGGGCGGCTGGGATCTCGCTGGCGACGTGTCCCGCGGATTCCAAACACCGCCAGGGGAAGGCCCCTAAAATAAAATTTAAAAAAAATATATGTTTTTAAAAGTTGAAAAATTATTTGATGAAATAATGGACAGGTGTCTCTTTTGTAGCCACGTAGATGGGTACGTTGATAGAGATCTCTTGCTATGTACTGCACCCATCTCAATTATATGAGCCAAATAATTTAGGGTGGGGAAGTGAAATAGTTAACTTGAGATTAACCTACAACATATCTGAGCCTGTTTAGCCCTAGAGAACATTATCTGTTTCCATCTCCTATTTCCTTCTTTATCTTCGGTTTTCTTTCCTATTAAAAAATTTAAAAAATAAATTAATTTATTAAAAATAAGAAACCATTTTTATTTTTTTTTAAAAAATAAAAATATTAATAAAAAATAACTGATAAAAGATATACTAAGATAATTGAAAGATGATGAAGAAGCGCGATGATGATTATATACGATGTTGGTGATAATTATGTCTGATGAAGGTGATGGCTGCAGCAGTGATGCATAGTGAAAATATGATGATGTTGATAATGGTGATAAAAAGTAATGAATGTTATAAAAATGTAATGATAATTGTGATGCTGATGATAGATAATGAAGGTATGGTACCAGTGGTTACTATGATAATTATGATTTTTTTACAAAAATAGGTGATGAAGGTATGCCTATGAGTAATAGAACTATGAATGGGTTGTGGAGCTTGTGATGAATGTTATAGACAGGAAACAAATAATATGGCAATGAAAGTCATGTTATGATAATAGTAAAAAACGTCGATAATAATTATATAAGTAACCATAAATATATATTAAATAGTTAAAACATATATATTTTTTAATTTTTTATTTAAAAATATTAGGTTTGAATATAATATTTTGATTTATAATTTTTATAAAAGATAAAAAAATACCTTTTATTTTCATAATTAAATATTTTTTTTTTTTTTGATAAATTTTATTGATATATGAAATATAACAAAGCCTCATTTAATAATTATAAATATTCAGCTGTCCGCTAAAGAGGCGTTTGATCTTAAGTGCTGGAAACCTTTTGAGGTTTTCTTTCTTATTTTTTCCCCCACTTTTCAGTGCTAACAAATTCTTTAAATATTTTAACAAGTTAGGAACAAGTCCTATGCATATAAATAAATAAATAAATAAATAAATAGAGAGAGAGAGAGAGAGAGAGAGAGAGAGAGGTGGGGGTGAAGAGGACAAAGAGTGGAAGGGAGGGACCGGAGGTGGCCATTGGAGGTCGAACTTTTTCCTTCCATCCTATAGGGAGGAGGGAGACGGAGAGGAGAGGAGGGACGCGGTGAGCACCTAAAGGCCACGTGTGGAGCCCTCAGCAAACCCACGTGGCTACACCTCATAAATTAAAAAGGAAGAAGGCTCATGGGATGCGGCCTTCCCCTCCTGCGGCGGCTACGGACTTAAAAGAACGTCAAAATCGGATTTGATAGAACTTTTCGCTTCCATTTGCCAGATTGCCCCCCGGATTTCCCAGATGGATACGACGTGCGCAATGACCATAACACCTCTCCTTGCTTTGTAGTTTTGCCTTCATCTTTCTTCATTGATGACTCTCTCTTATATCGTAGTTGATTGCTCTTTCTATTGTTTCATCGACAATCAAAGATTATGTAAAAATCATAGCATTAATTTAAAATAAAGCTAAAGTAAAATGAGATGGTCTTAAGAGTCTAATACAATGAATAATTTAGGTTTTTTGTAATAATTTTTATTGTTACCTTTGAGAGCATATGAGGTCTTAGTATAAGTTTGAACTTGTTTTTTTTTTTAATTTCCATCAAAGGACACCAGGTGATACATAAGAAGTAAAAAATAACCAAATTATGTTGTATAAAGTTTAAAAACTAACCTCTAAATAATAGAGTACAACGCTCAACAACAAATTTATTGAAGTATACTTGTTTTGATGAATTAACCATTATAGATAACATGTAGGTTCAGAGAACACCTACCATATTCCAAGCTGCCTCCAAATTCTTAAATAATTATTTACTTTTAACTTTGCCATATTTTAAACAAGTCTTTGAATATTTACTTAGTCATACAATACTTTTAGAAATACCAATAAATCACTCTTCCATGGTCTAATGTTTTGTAAACTTAAATTCAAAGTTATATTCATTTAGATTACTATAATAAGATTTGTCAGCACGAATCTATATCTTATTTTTTTTAGATAAAATAATTTATTCGATTAAACATATGAAGATCAATTAAGAAATAATTGTTTTCTATCACTTTGTCATAAACTAAATATAATGCCACTTTAATTCAATAAATATAAAGTGTAAGCCATACTGCAATAGTAAGGTTGCATCATTATAACTTGAGTATCACGTGTTTGAATTACGAAAAAAGTTGCTTCATCTCTAAGGTAAGGATGCATATTTTTGAATGTTCCTTGACTTGTAGTGGCTAGAGCTTTGGGTATTTAAACAACTTTTAATTTAGTAAATGCCATATACAAAAAATGCTTTGATCTTGTCTTTATCCGATGAAGTTTTATGAATTGTTAGATTGCATGCAAGACTCACTTATTGCTACTGTATTTCACCAATTATTAGTAGTCATGTGGGATAGAGAAATAAGTAAAAATTGAAAATTGCTACTGTATTTCGCCGATTCTTAGTAGCCATGTGGGATAGAGAAATAAGTTAAAAATAAAACGACAATTAGTAGCCATCCTTGAGATTAAATGCACTAAACCACTAGTGCGTGCTTTTTTTATCATTAGGACAGTAAATCTAAAACCTTATTCAATCAAATTTTAATTTTTTTAAATTTAGATTATCATCACATGTTATTGTAGACACAATGTGCCACTCTATATATTGCATATTAATGTAAAATTTTTTGCATATTATTCTCTTAATTTAACTTTTATGACCTTCATCGATCCTTAAATTTAGCTTTCAAAAGCAGCATAACTTATACTCTCTCGATGAAAATTGCAAGTTTTATTTTTTCACAAACTATTTTTTACTATATAGGCTAATATTTTATTATAGTTAATAATTTTAGTTGCATCATACGTGAATTGACTCACAACTTCATGATTCAAGTGAAAGTACACTGATTACTTTTTTCATTTTGATCTTTATTCAATGGCTTACCCTTACATACTAAATCAAAGTTGTGCAATTACAAATGTTCCTTTTATTTGAGATATGAATGGTTAAAATTACATAAAAATTTATTTGTTTATTAGAAACACAAAATTGTATTTTTCATTTTATATTAATAAACATTATTTTGATATAGATAAACCATAATATGTTTACTATTAGCGGTCAAAATATAATATAAAATTTTTAATACATGGTATAAAACCTAGAAGCTCTCGTCATGGAAAGAAAGAAAGAAAGAAAAAAAAAAAAAATATTCGTTTCATTTATCTTGTGGCCAAGGATATTGTAAATTCGAAAATAAAATAAGGGTAGAATAGTAATTGCGTAGGCATTAAACCGCTCATCCTACGTGAAACCGGTTCAGCTGGTGGCCATGCCCCTGGCCCACACGTAGACATCAAGATTTTACCACAGCGCTCAGCCTTCCCTCCCCTTCTCCTTCCTTTGACCTTCCACCGTCTCCCATTTTAAACCCCAAACCCAAAGTCTATCCTCACATGCCCGCACGCCCCACTCGAGAGAGGCGAAGCGAGGGAGGGAGCGAGCGCTATAGAAGCGAGGGCCACCGTTCTCGTACCTCTCTTTTAATCTCTCCCCAGTAAACCCAGTCCCTTTCCCCTGATCCTTTTCTCCTCTCGTATCTATCTTCTTTATCGCTTGCGTTGTCGTCGCCAGGAAGGGAAGGAGACTCTTTCATGGAGTAGCCAAGCCAGATCCAGAGACAGCCGAGAGAGAGAGAGAGAGAGAGAGAAGAAGAAGAAGAAGAAGAAGAAGAAGAAGAAGAAGAAGAAGCAAGCAAGGTTCGTTTTTTCCTCTCCTCTTCGAAAAGGTCGTCTCTTCTCTTTTTCGTTCAAGCCTTCTTGTGCTCTGTTTTCTTCCGTCTTTCCGCTCTGCTCGATCTCTGCGACATGGGTTTCTCGTTTTGAGTGCTTTTCTGAGCCTCTGTCGATTTTGCAGCTCTGTTTTCTGCTCATCGTAAAAAGATTATGTTTTTCCCTTTTCGTTCCATTTTTAATCTCTTTTTTTCCTTTAAGAAGACTTTTTGGTGGGATTTGGAGCTCGATGTAGCACCTCTAATGGCAGAATCAGCGCCCTGATGAGGTAGTAATCACAGACGAAAAGGCTCTCTAACATCACCAAAGTCTGAACTTTTCTAAACGTTTTTTTTAATATAATCTCTCTCTCTCTCTCTCTCTATATATATATATAAAATAATTCGGGGACTGTGGTAGCTCGACTATAGCTACTGCGATCCGGATGGAAAATTTTCTCGCAATTGAGGTACTTTGATTTCTATTTTTTCCCTCTGTTTTCTTGTTGGTTGGAAGAAAGTTTTAATTTTTCGGCGGTTTCGGGATCCTGTGTCCTCCCAGATAGACGCGTTTTTTCCCCTTCTATATGGGGTTCGATTCGGACAGAAGGGATCGGTTTGCGCGCCGTGTCGGTTTTAATTAAGCCCCGAATATTTCGGTTTTTCTTTAAAGATGGGAAATGGATGTAGACGGATTACTGTCGCCTTCTCTTCATGCTCTTAACTCCGCTTGATTGTTTCCATATTTTGTCTTCTGTCTTGGATTTCCTTCTTCTATCTAAGATCAAGACTTAAAGCTTTCCCCTGTCCATTTTGTAGCGGGCACTAAATTTTTTTTTTTTTAATGATCTGATTGATGGCCTAATTTTGATTCTTCCGCCATCGATCTCGGAGCGGTTTCATCTCGGTAATTGGAATCATTGGGTTCATTGATCTTTCTCTGCTTGTTACAAAATAAAAAACGAGTTTGGTTTCATTAGATTTTTTTTTTATTTTTTTGGAAGGTCACTTCCAACCCCAAACTTGAGATGCTTTTCGTAATATCTTTCTATTTCATTTATGTTTTGTTTTACTTGAAGAAGCGGTTGGATCTTTGGCCTCTGCTGTTGTTGTTGGGTCTAATTTGTATATCTACTCTGAGGGGCACAGAGATTTCTATGGAGATGAATTTGTTTTGCCACCTTTTGAACTTCTGATGGGTTGTTGGTTTCGATTTCCGATTTCGTGTTCGTCGAGTTTGTGTACATGTAGAAAGGAAAACAGGAGTTTTTTTATTTTTTTTTATTTATTATTATTTTTTTTCTTTTTTGTGTGTGTGGTGCATGATGTGGTGGGAATGAAGTTTTCTTTCCATCTGTGCTATATATGTGATGTTTTGATGGTGTGTCTTTATATGTTGCCATTTGAGCTCTTGCATGATCCAGTAGTATTCTCATTCAAAATCCACCCCATATATGAAGGGGTTGTTTGGATGTGGGGTTAGCATGTTTTATTCTCTGTTAATTTTGGATCATTCTATGACACAGCCTGGATGATGCTCTGATACTGGCATAGCTTTTTTTTTCTTGTCAGCAATCAGAGGAATAAACACGGCATGTTTTTCGCTTAAACGTTGCTTGAGTTGATTTGATTTTTCCTCATATGCAAGTTTGCCCTCTCCCCCATTCCAAAAGTCCTCTATGTTGTTGCTAATATATGTTTTATGTTACTAATTAGAACATCCATAATTTTGCTTGACTGAAAGGTTGCAGTGTAGAATGGATTTTATTTTATGTTTTAAACACTGTGATCTGGCTTTCATTTGGTGCTCCTTTATTCATATTGTTTGCATACTGAATATTTTCATGCTCTTTGGCTGTAAAATAGAAACATATTATGATTTTTTTTTTCTAGAAAATTGATATCTTCAAAGCTTGCTGTTCCTGATGCGATTTCCTCTCTTGGCTATTTGTCAAACAGAATTTGAGATGCATGGCTTTGCATCAATTCTTAAATCACTCATGTAGTTGAGTAATAAAATATCTTGAACTTGTGGGTATTTTTGCTTCATATTAAGATATGAATCTGAAGAATGATGGTTTGTCTTGGTACTCTACTATGTTAAGATTAGATAGAGTTTGGTGCTTGTGTTTGATCAAATATTTTCTTCCATTGATGGCATGGCGGCATGGGTTTCTTATTTGTGATACCTGTGAAATATGAGTTTCTCTCTCTCTTTGGTGGTTCAATGCATATTCATTTTTTACATTATGTATGCAAAGAGTATCTCCTTTTTCTACATTTACAAAATCCTCGTATGTTTTGAAATTTCATTAGTTGTCTGTTACTTCATTATGTGCAGATGAATTATCTGAAAGTGCTAATGGATGATGGCATTGTTGTCTTCCATTCTTGTTAATTGAAAAATTGATGCTTTACTTGAAAGAGATCGATGCGATTTGGGGATGACATCCTGTGAATTTTATGCTTGTGTTCTTTGATTGCAGGACCTTGTTATATCTGTTTTCAATTCTGCTAATATAGACTTGATTTGCCCGTGCTACTTGCAATGATGGGCGGGCTGTTAATGGATGGTGTGATCTTCGCTGGGGGCCAGAGCCAGAATAACTATGTGCCACTCGTACCGTCTGCTGATGAAAAGAATCTCAGTTATGGCACCCTCCTTAGCCAGACCATGGTTGGTGATGCCATTTTAGGTGAGGGAGATATGGTGGAGCCTCCCCCTGAAAGCTTTGCTGAGACTGGGGAAGAGGACAGTGATGAGGAAGTTGACATAGAAGAACTAGAGCGTCGCATGTGGAGGGACCGGATGCTGCTTAAGCGTTTGAAGGAGCAGCAACAAAACAGGAACAAGGAACAAGGGTCTGACTTGGCCAAGCAGCGCCAGTCCCAGGAGCAGGCGCGACGCAAGAAGATGTCTCGTGCCCAGGATGGGATCCTGAAGTACATGCTGAAAATGATGGAGGTCTGCAAGGCCCAAGGCTTTGTCTATGGGATCATTCCAGAGAAAGGCAAGCCTGTGAGCGGTGCATCCGATAACTTAAGAGGCTGGTGGAAGGAGAAGGTCCGCTTCGATCGAAATGGGCCTGCTGCTATTGCCAAGTACCAGGCTGAAAACTCCATTCCTGGTGCTAATAATGAATTGAACCCTACCACTTTGAGCCCTCATTCATTGCAGGAGCTTCAGGATACAACACTGGGCTCTCTCCTATCAGCACTCATGCAGCACTGTGATCCACCGCAGCGGAGGTTCCCCTTGGAGAAAGGAATCCAACCGCCATGGTGGCCTAGTGGGAAAGAGGAGTGGTGGTCCGAATTGGGCATTCCTAAAGATCAGGGTCCACCGCCCTACAAGAAACCCCATGATCTTAAGAAAGCATGGAAAGTTAGTGTTCTGACTGCTGTCATCAAGCACATGTCACCTGACATTGAGAAGATCCGTAGGCTGGTGAGACAATCAAAGTGCCTTCAAGACAAGATGACTGCCAAAGAGAGTGCGACGTGGCTGGCGGTGGTCAAGCAGGAGGAGGAGTTGTACAAGAAACTCAACCCGGATGCGCGCCCTCCTCCATCCTCAGGAAATGGTGCCACGGGGGCCATCTCCTTCAACAGCAGCTCCAGTGAATATGATGTCGAAGGTGCTGATGATGGCATGAGCGAGGATGCGGCAAACCAGAAGGCTGTTGTTGATGGGAATGCTTTCAACCTGATTGCTGCTGCAGGGAATGACAAATTTGTGGTATCTACTCCTATGAAGGAGGAGTCCGACATCGAATTCATCCAGAAGAGGACTGCTGCTGAGCCTGAACTGATGCTGAACCAGCGTGTTTTTACCTGTGATAACATGCAGTGCATGCATAATGATGTCTGCTTCGGGTTTGCGGACAGGAATTCGAGGAACGCTCACCAGTACCACTGCAAAACTCAGAACAGTCTTCCTCAAGTTATCTCATCTGCTGTCACTGGCATGCAGATGAATGAGAACAAACCCCCAGTTTTCCTTGTGCCCTTAAATGCCCAGCCTAATCCGACTGGTCTTGGATCAAGCGTCAATCCTGTCAATATCTCTAATCTGGGTATTCCTACTGATGGGCAAAAATCAATCAATGAGCTGATGATCTTCTATGAGAACAGCATCAATTCTAACAAGAACCAGGGAGGCATGGCTATATCAGATGGGCAGAATTCTTTCCAGCAGAGGCTTCCAATAGAGGATAACTTCTTCGGGCAGGGGACTGGTATTGGTGGCAGTGTTTTTGAAGAGGTTGGAAACTTGATGCAGCAGCAGCAATTCTATGGCCGTGAAGACTTGCTGCATCTTGAACAGCAGCTTGGAAACCAGGCTACTGATATGGGCGCTGACATCAATTTTGGGTCTGGTTTCAATATGCCTACCATGGGCTATACTGATGCATTGCAGAAAGGGATGGGAGATTCGGTGCAGAAGCCCGAGTTTCAGAGCTGGTTTTTCTGAGTGAAATGGAAGAGACATGATCGAGATGCACCATGAGTGCATCAGATCATGTCAAACTGGTGGGCTCATTTCATGCGGTGGAGTGAGTAGAAATCTGGTGCTGAATGTCTTTATAGAAATCCTTAACTTGGCTGCAGGTGTTCTTTCTCCCTGCATCTAGGTGTGTAGATTTTTCTTCTTTTAGTGGAACAGATCTTTATATTTCTGCGATTGCTCCCTAGGGGTTCCCTTGAGGTTCTCCAAGCGTAGCATTCCATCAGACTGGTGAAAGTATAGGGTAGTAGGGTTTGCATTAGTTGCTGGGGCTGATGAATGGATGGTTTAAATGATCTAGTCCTGCACTGAAGTCTTTAGACATATGGTATTTAAACTTTTATTTGGGTTAATTAATATATAGTTTTGCTTTTGTTTATAAATATGTGATTAGTTTTTAGTTGGAGCAAATTTGGTGCTTGTTGCTTCTTGATATTGGTTATATTTGGTTTGTGACCGCTGATCGCCCTTCTGCCATCTTTGTACTAGAAGATGGACTAAGGGTGAATATGTAGATCACCTTAATTGGAAAATATGGTGGCCTTGCTGTGATGAATTGCTATCAAGATTGCTCAACAGCTTGAAGTTTTGTCATGCCCTTTTGGCCTGTTAATTCAGACATTTGCCCCTCTATGAATGAATAATGCCTATGGTTTATGGTTTTGTGTGATGGAGAATGGTAGAATGGCATTGGCTGCACTCTACTATCAGCTAATGAGAGCATGGTATTGCTTGCAAGCTATCCATCATTTGCCTAAGTACAATGCCTTTTTTTTTTTGTGCTATGTATATAGGTTTCTACTTTCTAGTTGTGAATCTGATGCCATTTTTTGCTCATACGATTTTCTTTTTTCTTTTTTGCTCATCAGAATAAGTAGCATCTTGTGCTCTGGTCTCCTCATCTCTCCCTTTCTAGTATATTTTCTTTAATGCAGCAGTGGTTGAGTATCCAATTGCTAGAGGTGCCGACCACTGCTTGGCAAAGTGAAGTCCTTGTCGATGCAAAGCAGCTACAGATCATAGAAGTGGTCTTTAAGCTGTGGCACTATTGTAGTCCAAAGTCTATGATGCACACCTCTTCTAAATGGCACTATTTTAGTCCTGTATCTATGACATGCGCCTCTTCTAAGTCCTCACAACCCCCCCGCCCGCAACATCACCTGAACGTTGCTGGAGTCCATGATATTCCTGATGGTCTACACCCCCAGGGTAAAGAAATGTTAGGCAGATCAAAGACTAAAGTGCCTTTTGAAACCTTTTGAAGCCTTTTGAAGTATATGAAGACCTCTCAACCATCTTTCTTGGCACTCTTTTGGTCACAGTTATCTCACCTTTCTTGTGTTGGCGGTATCCATCCCATCCCACCTCTCCTGTGACTCTTCACATGCTCATCTGGACCCCAGGGGGTTATCAGTCATGATAAGGACTCATTCCTCTCCCTCTTCACATGCCACCGCTCCAGTTTGTGGACTAACAACGAGGTAGGGACCCATTTTGGATGGTATCAAAGCGAAGGCCCTTAGTTTACACTTTAAAGTACGTTGATGGCTGTATATGGGGTAAAAATTTGGGAGAGTGAGGCGGATGCATTCCAAACATTGGAGTTAGGTGAAAGCAAAGCAAAGCTGTGCATGGGCCACCTAACTTTGGTTTGGTTGGCTGTAGAGCAGCATCCAGTTCTAGGATTTGGATGCCTTGGTTAAACATGTGCCATTAATCAGAGGGTTTGTGCCTGGGGGATAATTGTGGAAGAAGCCTGAGGAACAACAGAGTGCACTTCAACTGTGTGAAGACACTTGTCATGTAGTTCCAGTCCTAAAGGTGGTCCCTGAGAGGTATAAAGGTCACCTTGCCCAAGTTGGTCCTTGGGCAATAACCTTTACTACTCCTGAAAGACTAGTATTAGATATTACGGATGTATCTGACTTAATGGCTTGTATTATTGCCATCAAATAGTTTAGTTCGCAAAAACCATTGGTGGAGATGACATAGTTCTACTGCCTTAATAATGTAGATTTATAGACTATATCATATGCAGAGGTTAGGGATGCATCATTTGTTTATAACAACGTTTTTGCTCAAATATTATTAACTTTAGGTTGGGTCTCATTCATACTAGGTGTTATAGGCCTGTGGGTTGAGTTGTTTTCTTAAGTTGGTTAGGTAGGGTTGAATATGACTATTTTATGAAAAATTTAAGTTGCATTTGAATTTTAAGGATATTTTTTTTTATTTTCTGCTTTTTAAACTTTAAAAAATGCATTTGGTGACTGTGTATATATATATATATATATATATATTCATTATAAATATATCTTTTAAAAGATGGATAAAAAAATTTAAAGAGAATACTATTCACTTTTATGTTTTTAAGTTTTTTAATTTTTGTTTTCTATTCTCTTCTTTATTTTGGTAAAAAAACATGAAAATTATCTTTAAACTTTTATGTTTATTTTCAACCATTGCAAAGTTTTTCTGTGTTCTATAAAAACAAAAATAAAAAAAACAGAAGTACTCTCAAAAATCACACATATCCTTACTTCTTTCTTTTATTTGATTAATTAACTATTTCTAGCATGCATCTCAGGGATGATCAATTTTGCCCCATATTTCATAAACCAGTCAACGTTTTAATTCAAATCAGGTCCACAAGGAGTACAGTGCGAGTGGATCAGATCATTTGTTGGCTTGCCTTCTTGCTCAGTTGGTCGAATCCAGTTAGATAAAGAAGGAGGATTCTCCACGCAAGTCCTCAATACTGCCAACTGATGTTAATAGGGAGGGCCCAACTGTCTCTCTCTCTCTCTCTCTCTCTCCTCTTTGTGAGAGCCCTTGGCATTATCCTCCCTACTCTAGCCTATGCTTTAACCTAAAAAAGGCCATGGCACCAACTTCATGTGCTCCTTTCCATGGCTTCATGACCCTGATAGTTTTAGTACCCACCACTGAAGGACAAAACAAGTCATGATTCATGAAGATGATGGCATACTGGTTTAGAAAATCTGAGACAAATTGATGAAATGTTTCCTCTAATATTTCTCATTTAAGGGATGATGCAGTGGTTGTTTAAATTAGTGGCCTTGCAGTATAAACTCATGAAATTGCTTCCCTTCCTGACAAGTTGCAAAATTTGAAGCCACTGATATCCTGTCTTTGTGAGAGTTGAAACTTCTCTTTGAGCCCCACAATTAGCAAGTTGTGGTTGCCATTATACACATATCTCTGCTCTCTTTGGTCCATTATCTTGACCAAGCCAAGTTGCAAGGAAGGTCGCACTCTTCACACCTTGTGGTCCAACTGTTTGATTGATATAATATTACATATCTCACAAAAAAAATGGGATGCCAACAAACAAATCAATTATCTTGCAGACTTCAAGTATACCTGCAACTGGTAATGCCTTGCCCATGTTTTTTTCCTTTTTTTTTTTTTTTGCAATCATGTATGAGAGTTATTTTGGCGAGCTTTGATTCTTGCATGCATCTAATTGAAAAAAATCTAATTTAAATGTTTTAACATAGTGTAAGCCTATTTTTGCCTCCTTATTAAAGGAGAAATATTACTTTTAGTACTACTCGTTATAATGCATGCGTAAATATATGCACATGAGCATTAATACAATATTTTGGATATATGATAATTTTTTAAAATATTTTGATATTCATTAGGTGATATATGCCTTCCTTATAACACTATTTTAAATTCATTTGGTATGTTATATTTTTAATTTAAATAATCTTAAGTTTTGCTATGACTCATTGACTCATAGATATATGATCATGAATCTGAATTTTTATTTATAGAAAATTGGTATGGTTAAGACTATAAGGGAGAAATTTGGTTAGCATTATTACAAATTAAAGTTGGAAAATAATTTCCTTTTAGTTAAGGTCCACTGTAGCCTAATATAAGTATTTGAATTGGGACTCAAACCTAGTTTATTTATCTTATAATTAAATTTCAAGATTATTTTATTATGATTTAAAGTTCATAAATTTAAAATATGAAACAATCATTCTACATGAGAAGGTAAAACTGTACGTAGATCCCACAATAAAGCAAAGGCCCACTATTTTTATTTCAAGCCAATGGTTGACCCCAACTTGAAATATGGTTGCCAAATAAACCAAGTTCTCAAACGTGCAATTTGGGGGGGTTTTTGAAGCATGGACAACGTTCACGCTGAGTAAAACTAGAAATGCTGGGATCGTAAGTCAACCAAATATTAAAAACTAAACAAATTGTTAGATATGTAGAGTCCAAGCTGGTGTACGCTTTTCAGGTCTATTTCATGGATGCCCTCGAAATGTACAGTGGATAACGAAAGATCTTTGTGCTATGCGGTCTAGATCATGCACAGATAATTAATCACGTGAATATGGTTATATATAATCAAAAATAATTTTATTTTTTTATATATATATATATATATATGTGTATATATATATATATATATATATATATGCACGATGCGCATACTTCTACACCATGAAATCTGCCCTTCATTTTTATGCAATAATTGATAGCACCACTCACTCACTCTCTCTCTCTCTCTCTCTCTCTCTCTCTCTATATATATATATATATATATATATATATATATATATATATATATATCTATCTCTATCTCTCTCTCTCTCACATACACGCACATTCCAGAATTGCATGATATAATTTTTTGAGCCAAAGTGGTGGCTGTTCCTTCCTCTTCTGCATTATTTCATCTTCCTCAAAAGTGGTAACTTAGCCTTTTTTTTTTACTATAAATAAATAAAATAGCACAATCAACTTTTGGCGACTTTAAAGGCACTACCATCCTGTCTAGCTTTCTTTATCCCAATTGTTTATTTTCTCTAATGAAGAATAAATTTTCTTTATTTTTTTGGTGTAATAATATATGTTGATCTCACCTTTTACTGCAAATATAAAGGTAATTAACAGGCAGTCCCCTTCACAGATTGGAATTTTAATTAATTAGAGATGATAATGAAGTGGATTTAAGATAAAAAATATATTCTCTATCCCACCTTCATTCCTAGGTGGTGAAAGATTTTTTTTTTTTGCCCTTATAATTTTAAAATTATATATATTATTATTGAGTATCTAGACCCAACTGTTAATTTTGGGCTCAATTCTATGCTTAAAAAAATATAATTTAAAGCTCAAAATTTATTATAAATTAATGAGCATATATATATATATATATATATATATATATATATATATATATATATATAATCTAAATTTAAGAGTTTAAACTTAATATTTAAAGTGTAATAGAAGGCTTAAATTTGTGTAATTATATTTATCATCATTTAAGAAAAATTGCTGAGTTTTAGTTCCTTCCTTCTTCTCAAATTTAATGAATTTTTAAAGATTCACTTTATTCCTATACCCATTTCCATTTAATCTATCTCATTGGGATGATTCTTAACGAAGATCGAGTTTTTCCATCTAGATTTTATTCCTAGCTTTAATGCGTGATCCACCTCCTAAACATTCTTAAACTTTTGATCCCTATCAATTTAATTTATGTTTTAAATGTCAACTCTACTTCTCATGTTCAAGGGAATGATAATTTATGGCACTAGCAATTGGTACTTGTTTATCTTTCTTTCAGGCCCAGCTGATGCATGACTTTAATATCATATTATAACGATTCAGGCTCTGGGCTCGCAGCACACATGAACTCCACTTGAACCACCACATCCAATTGATACTTGTCCGTCTATATAATTAAACCATATAACTAATTTTTAATTTTTTGATATATTCCATTACTTTTTACTCTTCTTCTCCATTGCCTCCTCCGCTTCATCGTCTCCACCTTCTTTAATGAGTCTTCTCTGTTGCTCCACTGACTTTATCTTCTCCACTATTTCATCAGACGCCTCCACCACCATCCACCATTGATGCTTCCCCACCGCCTCCACCTTCTTTTCTTTCTCCTTATCAAACGCATCTCGGCCAACCACTAAACCTTTACCTCACATTCCTCTGACCATTTATCACTCTTCAGAAATCTAAACTCTACACTCTATGCACATAAAATGTGCCTTTTTCTTAAACAAAACAAACTAGTTTCACAAATTCTAAAACTTCCAAATTTTCTAAATTTTAGTTGATTACGTATCATTATTGAAAATATCAAAGAAAAAAGTGCCTTTATTTCTTTTACATGTTATCCTTTGGTCAAGAAATTTTTTTTTGAAAAAAATATTCTCTAGCTTTGGTCTATAGATTTGTGCCGCATGGTATTTGCTGAAGATACTCTTACTTATCAATCACTTATATATAACTAATAAAATCTCTTGCACACTCTTTCTTTGTTTGCACGCACACAACTTATTATTTTGAAAAGTGAAAATAAATTTTCATCATCAAATTGCTATCCGTTACATTGGTGCTTGGATATTAACCTATCTCATGCATGATAGACGTGATTCATGTGTCTAACTATTAATCACTTAAACTTGTATGGATTATATATATATTATATTTTTATACAAATTATTATATATATTTCTTCATGTAATTTATAATGATTTTTCTATATGTGGTACTTATGATATAGATACCAAATAAGATAAAGATGGCAAAATCAACACAACCAAAAAAAAAAAAAAAAAAAAAAAGAAAAACAAGATGGAATCTAAGAAAGACCGACAATCTTCCATTGGCATGATAATATGATCAATAGAAGATACTAGTTCAAACATTTTATAGAGGTGGCAACCCCACTCACTAAGGCCGTGTTTTCAAAGTAGAAGTGCATGGTCTCAGTACTTACCCTTCCATATTTCTCTCATTTTTGGACGATGAGTAGGAGGTTTTGGTTTTGAAAAAAATATTGAACAATTTGTTGGGATTGAGTTGCCAAATTCTTAGACAAGTAACTACAAGTTATGAGTTCCAGCAACGCTAATGTCGAGTCAGACTTCATGACCCACTGCTTGGGTGTAAGCACAAAAAAGCATCTTGGGATTCCATCAAGGAGAAACCCATGTGGTCCAAAAACTCAAGCAAAAATTAATTAGTATCAGATGAACTTAAGTTATAAGTACATAATACTTTTTTTTTTCTATTCGATGTAGTACTATTTTTTGAGTATTACAATCTCTCCACTTATAATGCAACTTCCTCGTCGTGACATTACAAGTTAGATAGGATTTATCCCGAATCGGATCATTGGTGCTGCAAGAGTGGCTTCACATTATGGCAGGACTTACCACCGTTGCATGGGTAATCCTTTACTCATGCCTATTAACTTTTATACACTCAGATCGGCTCTGATACCATTTGTAATGCTTTAAGCCTATCTACTGGTTCAATTACTTGTTAGTTGATTAAAATAATGTGACCTAAAAACTCGAATGGAAGTTAACTGATGGCAGGTGAACTTGAGTTATAAGCATATAATATTTTTTTATTCGATGTAGAACTATTTTTGAGATATTATAATATTCTTTTTAATTTTGCATTATCATGCTTCAGGTATATTATGTGCAAATATTTGATCTAGAATATCTTGGATTATGTAGACAAGGACTTACCATCCTTGTATTCATTCTATCATCACCAAATTCCCACCGGCAAAGAGCATGCCAACGACCCTATGGGATCCCATAAACCACCATTCAGCTGTCCATTACATTGGTGCAATACCCCATTTTCTCATAAGGTGGAAGCAATTGGAAAAGCTTGAAGAGTTTAAAGAGATTTGAGGTGTCAATGCTTTTATTTATCTCTATTAATTCCCAATTCACTATAATATTCAGTAATATGTAACTTATTTTCTATTGGTTTTAGGTGCTCAACTAGTTGCATTGCATGAAGGAGGAGTTGAACATTCTTTTGGGAGGCAAAGCACTAATTAATCAAGAGTACGCAGTGAGTCAGGGTAGAGATAATATCTTCCTTACTTATACTTTTATTTTATCTATATACAGTTTGATCTTCTCTATATGGCGGCTATATCTTGTTGGCACAAAGTTATATTTACACAGCACACAATTACGTCTTCTCTGCACACACTTTAATCCTCATTTCATACAATTAGCTCGTTTTGTCTTCTCACCTTAAAACATCAGCAAGCTACAGTGATAAAGTGTGCATCCTTTGCAGAACAAGTTAACTTTGGACTAAAATCCAAAACTTTCATGTTTGCCTACGATAAAAAAAAGATAAATAGGGCTTATAGTTGGGACTTCAAATGCATTGTCTTTAAAGAAACTTTCAAAATGGGTTTATTCGGGCACTAATCCAAAACTTTTTATATTTGGGCTTAGTAGAAAAGGCAAGTAGAGCTTGTAGCTGGGATTGATGCATTATTTTGAAGAAACTTTTAAATGGGTTGACTCGGGCACCAATCTTAAACTTTTCATATTTGGACTTGGATGAAAAAGCAAATAGGGTCTGGGACTTTGGGTGCATCATTTTGAAAAAAAAACTATTAAATAGATTAACTCAAAACTTTTTATATTGCGACTTGAACAAAAATGGCAAGTAGAGCCTAGAACTTAGGTGCATCATTTTGAAAAAAACTGTTAAATAGGTTAACTTTGGCACTAATTCAAAACTTTTCATGTTTGGACTTAACCAAAAAATAAGGCAAGTTTGAAGCTATAATTTTGAAGAAATTATTAAATGGGTTAATCGGGCACCAGTTTAAACTTTCATATATTTAGACTTTGACAAAAAGGAAGCTAGATGTGTTGTAGTTGATGAAACTGCCAAACAAGAGTTTTCATATTTGGACCATGATAAATTCTACAAATAAAGCCTATCATTTGAATACTGGATGCATTCGTTTTGTAAAAAACTATGAAATATGTTGATATTTAGATTATGACAAAAGCGTTAATAAGGGTTTGCAGTTTGGGCATTGAGTTTAATTCAGTATTTCAATTCGGCCATTTGGTTCATCCGACTATACAATTGGTCAAGATCAGCATATGGATTTGACTAATTGATCTAATCTATAACAACCTCAGCATCAATTGGGTTAAATTCACCAATTAGGTTCAATTGAGAGCTAGATACAACATCTTGGATCGATGGGATAATTTGATTATTTAGCACCTTATCATTTACTAGGTCAAAATCATTACAATTAAGTCAAATTCAATACTTCAGCTTGATCAATATGCTTAATTGAAACCAATTGAGTCAATCTCAAGTCCTGAGCTCCATAATTAAACCTGATTACCAACAATTAGTTTGAATTTAAGGTTCAAACTCAGCTAGCAAGTTTGATCACCAATCAATGGACCAAGTGTAACATTTTGGCTCTATTACATGGCTTAATTCCAAATCCTCTTTTCAATTCCAATTTCAAGCCCTTTCTAGCATTTGGACAGTTGGGAGGGCTGAAATTAAGACCTTAGACCTATGAAAACCCTTGGGTAGACTAAGCCAAAGCATTCTAGCAATTATCCTGAAACCTTGAAGCTCTACGTATTCTACTTAAAACCTTCTTCCTTACCCAAAGAACCAAAAAAAAAAAAAAAAAAAACCTTGTCCACTTCCTTCAAACCTTTCAAAACCCTGCTCTAAATTTGAATCATATATATATATATATATATATATATATATATATATATATATTAGAAACCAAAGTCCACACCTCCAAGAATCCTAACCTCGGTGACCTAGAACCAAGTGATCCTCATGCTAGATTACCTTGAGACCTTAAATGCTACCTACGTTAGGTTTTTCTTCATCAAAGCCCAAATAATACTCCATCCATAAGTCCTAACTTCCTATTAAGTTTCCTTCTTCCCTTAAAATCTAAATAAAAAAAACTTTATTAAAGCCCCCTGTCCTCCGTTTTTGAGCTCCTATGAAGTTAGTACAAATTTTTTTTACATCGATCCTTGCTGTTTGTACATGGCAGCATGTTCCTTCTTTAAGCTTAAGATATCTACCTACAAAAACCCTCTACCCCCCCCCCACCCCAAGCAATCATGAAATCTTTTTTTTTTTTTTTTTTGGTACAAACGGATAATCATACTAATCTAGTACGAATTATCCCAGATATATCAGAATACAAAATTTGCTGTAATACAGAGGGGCAGGGATCACCCAGCTGCCAAATCCAACCAGCAGCATGCTGAGCCACAAATGCGCTATCCAATCGGCCGCCGAGTTGGCTTCACGGTAGATATGACGAATCCGAACAGAACCAACTCTCTGTAAAATAGACCATGTGTCCCTGAGAATAGGAATACTGGGGCCGTTGAAAATATTCTCCTTTCTCAGCCATCGGATAACCGTCATCGAATTACCCTCGATAACGAGACGATGAGTATGAAAGTGCTGAGAAGCATAAGAAATACCTGCCCAAGCTGCATAAAGTTCAATCATAGGGACAGAGGAATCAAGGGTACCAAACCATCCGCAGCCAGCATATCACCCTGAGGACCACGAATAATAAACGCAGACCCAGCAGCTCTGCCACGGACACTCCCATCGAAGTTGATTTTGATAAACCCTGGTGGGCGGGGCTCCATGAAATGAAAACCGTATGTCGGTTTGCTGTCGAAGCAGCAGGGGAACCCCAGAGGCCAGAGGATTCAAGACCAACAACATGAAAAGCTTGGGCATAATCCGCAGATAAAAATCTGATCCTTCTAACAAGTCGATGTGGAGTGGTAACATCATCAGAGAAGATGAGGCGGTTCCTCGATATCCAAATCTGATAAGCCGTGATCGCCCAGAGACCTTGTTTATGCTGGGAAGCCCTCCGGAGATCAAGAAAGAAGAGGGAACATAGGGATCCCGAACCACCCACATTATAGGAGTAACCCATCATCTGCCAAATCAACCTAGCTCGAGGACATATGAAGATCGCATGATCCGTAGTCTCATCCTCCAATCTACACAGAGAGCAAGTCGGCTGGATAGGCATACCCCTACGGGAAAGCATGACACTCGTCGGAAGACAGTCCCAAAGAAGCTTCCAGATGAATACCTGGACCCGGGGGAGAGTAGGAAGCGACCAGATCCAAGCAGCATCCTTCGTGACCAGGGGCTGGGGCCTGAAAACCTTCATAAGATCCCTAAGAGGGGCTTTGGAAAGACAGGATCTCTGCCAAACTCTAGCATCCGTCGAAGGTCCGGAGGTGAGAGGAATAGATAAAATCCACCGAGAGAGCTCATCACCAAAGAACCTGATCACTCTATTGGTATCCCAAGAAGGGGGATCTAAAGAAATCAAATCCCTAACCTTCATCTTGGAGGGGACATCAATGTTGATAAAAGAAGGCCACTGAGAAAGAGGGAGCTCAGATATCCAGGAGTCCTGAATCACATCAGAATGACCATCTCCAATCATCCATGTAGTTCTCTTAAGAATAGACTCACCATAATGACATACCTCCTTCCAAAAGAAGGAGCACCCCATGGGCGGCCCAATACACTCCCCAGGCTTCCATTCACCATACCTCGCCCGCATAAGAGAACTCCACATACATTGCGGCTCCAGAAGGAAACGAGAAGCATGTTTGGCCAAGAGGGCTTGCTGTCTGATCCTCAGAGATTGGATCCCGAGACCACCTTCTTGAATAGGCATACATATCATATCCCAGGATAATAGATGAGTGCCGTGCCCATCTTGCATGGAGGCCCAAAGGAAGTCTCTGAAAATTCTCTCAATCCTCCGAAGGCAAGTAATAGGGATGGCCGCATTCGAAAGCAAATAGAGAGGCAGAGAGGAAAGAACCGATCGAATAATGGTGACTCTGGCCATCATAGATAGGCCGGTAACCTGCCATCCCTTAATACGCTGACGAATCCTCCTCTCTAAATCAGCAAAGTCAGAGCAACGAGGACGTCTACCGGTCATGGGAATCCCCAGATACATAAACCGGTCAGTCTGAGTAGAGATACCCAGCAAAGAGATAATGGCTGCTTTAATAGACCTGGAAGTCTTCGGGCTAAAGCAGATGGAAGATTTAAGATAATTGACCTTCTGACCCGAGGCCTGGCAATACCGCTGCAGAATAGAATCAACAGAAACCGCATTTTAATAGAGGCCTGACCCAGGATAATGCAGTCGTCAGCAAACATGAGATGAGAGACAGAAGGACCGCCAACCCCATCCATAAAAGGGACAATCGCCCGATCACATTGAGCCTGATAAAAATCTCGGGAAAGATCGTCCGCGGCCAAAATGAATAACAAGGGGGATAGAGGACAGCCCTGACGTAACCCTACCGAAGATTGGAAAAACTCAGTCAAACCCCGTTAATAACCAAAGCAAAGGAAGGCCTCTGATACAAGCCATAATCCACTCAATAACACCCCGTCAAAACCAAACTCCTGAAGAGAGCTTTGAAGAAAAGCCCAACTCAGTCTATCGTAAGCTCTCTTCATGTCAAGTTTGACAGCCATAAGACACCGTCTAGCTGGGGCTCTCTGCAGATCATGCATAAACTCCTGAGTAATAAGGATATTATCCAAATAGAATGCCCTCTGATGAAAGCCCCCTGTTCAACAGAAATAATACGGGGAATCACCTCGCAGAGACGACTAGCAAGAAGGCGGGCACAGACCTTATATAAAGTAGTGCATAAGCTGATTGGCCTGAAGTGCTGAGGAATAGAAGCATTAGTGCACTTAGGCACTAAAGTGATAAGAGTCCTGTTCCAATCCTTAGGAATGAGTTTAGATTGGAAAACAAACTGGACCGCCATAACAACCTCCTGCCCCACTATATCCCAATAGTGACGGAAAAAGAATGGAGGGAAACCATCAGGCCCCGGAGCCTTATCGGACCAAGATCCCAGAGAGCTCGACGAATCTCCTCCACAGAAATAGGCTTGACCAGCATAGCATTCTCCTCAGAGGAAACTTTTCTGGAATTATCAACCTGAATAACCGGAGCACCCACAGCAGTGGTCTCAGTCCACCTAGAGCGGAAGAAATGGAGAAGCTGGGACCGAATAGATTGAATATCATCCAGGAAATGTCCCTCATCATCGACCAACCTCCGAATCTTGTTAGCAGCCCTCCGACGGAGTGTGACCTGGTGAAAAAATCTGGTATTGCGGTCCCCTTCACAGATCCACTGAATCCTGGATCTCTGCCTCCAAAACACCTCCTGCTGCCGAAGAAGGGAATGGTGCTGAGCAAGATTCTCTCGCAGAAGGGAGAGATCAGAGTCCAAAAGAAGACCGTCGTGGTCCTCCTTAGCCTGAAGAGCACTGATAGTGGCTTCGACCTGCTCCACTTGTCTAACCAGATCCCCAACCTCCTATTTATTCCATCTAGACAATCTACGGTTGGTCAACAGAAGACGACGAGATAGCCTATAAACAGCATTGCCTCTTACAGGAAGGTGCCAAGTCTGAGAAATGATTGTGCGAGCTGCCGAATGGAATGTCCAAAACCGCTCGAATTTGAATTGCTTTCTCTGATGGAGCTCAGCCTCAGTAGATATCAAAATGGGGCAGTGATCAGAGGCGATCCTAGGGAGATGAGTAACAGAAGCTGCCGGGTACATCTGAGTCCACAGAGCCGAGGCAAGAGCTCTGTCCAATCTCTCCCACACACGAGCAGACCCCTGCCGATTATTACACCAAGTAAATTGGGGCCCCGAGTACCCCAAATCCATCAGACCAGAGGAACCAATAAAGGACCTAAATTCATTGATATCAGCTGAGCTAGTAACTCTTCTGCCTCCCCGCTTTTCACTAGCCTCAGTGATACAGTTAAAATCACCAGCAATAATAGAAGGAAGACCTCGATCAAGAAGGGAAAGCAGCTCGGACCAAAGGACCCGTCTCTCCCGGTAGTCCGTACTGGCATAGACTGCCGAAAGGAGCCAGGGATTAGAGGTCCCTTCCTTGACAACAAGGCCAATCTGCTGGTTGCAATGATGAAAAGCTTCAATCGTAACAGCTGGATCACGCCAAATGGCCAAAATACCACCAGACATACCCACAGCCTTCACTGCATAAGAGGACCAAGACCGGGCAATCTGTCTCCGAAATCGTAATAAGGTATCCCCCGACAGCCTAGTTTCAAGGAGAACACATATATCAAAATGATGAAGTTGAAGCAATCTACCAAAGGAGGACCGAAATGAGGGCTTACTAGCACCTCGAACATTCCATAATAAGATCTTCATAAAACTAACTGGAGGTAGAGGGGCCCCCCCCTGGTCCTCATCCATAACATAATCTGAAAGGCGCCCTATAGACGGGGTGCCACCCTCCGAATAATGTGAGCCATGAGTCTGCAGAGTACCTGAGCTAGGTACAGTTTCTACAGACCCGAGGGAATCTACAGTTGATAAGGAGACTAATTCCTGCCCCATAATAGCTACAGTGGTGACCTCACTGCCCAGAGCAACGGCCCGACGACCGGAGGGCTCAGATTTAGTAGGTGAAGAAGGGATAAGGTCCACTTTACATTTAATATTAGAGCTCTTGCCTTTTCCTTTTTTCTTTTCCACTCTAGTGACTGATCTTGGGGCAGACTATCAACCGGTCTGGCCCGCTTAAGGGGACCCGAACACCCATCCCTGATTTCCACTTGGCCCCCTACATTGGATCCAGATCCCAGAGAGGCAAATGGATTGGGAGTTATATTGAGAGAAAGATCAGGGACTGCTACCTGATTGATATTCTTCTTCCCAGCAGAGGATACCTTGAAACCGGCACGCACCAAGGAAACTGGCACGGCCACTAATCCAGCACTGTTTGTCTCCCCCAGTTGAAATTGAGTAGCCGAGGCACCCAGCAGCGACGCAGGGAGGTGCCTCCGAGCCATCTTCGCCGGAATCTGCCATCCCTCAGACACCTCCAACGAAGAAGAACTGGGTTGAGGGGCAGGGCACGGAGAAGAAACAGGGCGAGAAGGCTTCGACACTGAAGAATCAGCTGCCGGGGAGGCCTTCGGCACAGACCTCCGTTGACGAACGGCCGCCATCCATGGCCCGAAAACAGGGCCATTGTCATCCTCCTTCGCATCAGACGAAGACGCCAACGAGCAGGATCCAGCCAAATGCAGAGAGCCACACTTGGGACAGATTCCTTCCACCGATTCGAAGATGAATTGCTGCCAAAACGGTCCCTGAGTCCCCTGGATTCGAGTCCCTGGACGCAGTGGGCGAAGAAGATCAACGCGGACGGCCACCCTGGCAAAGCCGCCTCGGTTCTTCATCTGAGTAGCAGAATCAGCTCCGAAGAAGCTCCCCGCAGGCTCCGTGATCATCCTAAGAATGTCCTCACGCCAGAACTCCATCGGGAGATTAGGCAATCTCATCCAAATCAAAGCAGAGGAGATGGAGTCAGCAGCCGGGAAGAACTCCGATTTCCAGGCTTCCATCCCAATTATCTGGCTAGTAACCACCCATGGGCGATTAAGAACCAGCTCACATGCTCCCGGGTCTTCAAATCGAAAGATATAGCACCGGAATGAGAGGCAGATTGGGACGATAGAACCCGAGATCCCAGCTCTGCGGAATTCTCTGATATAGGCTTCGGCCGGAACCCACCTCATGAAAGAGCGGGCGAGGACTGCCCTGAGCTTCCATTCAGACATTTCATCTTCCAACAGCGTCTCTGGGACTTGGACGACGGCCGGAAAACATGCTTCAAGTGTCGCAACCTCCGCCGGAGAGGGAGACGACGATACCCATTTAAACCCCTGCTCAAATCCCCTTCTGCTCGAAGCCGGACCTCCTGCAACTCGATCGGAGGCCATAGGGAAGACAGGGGCCTCACCACGATAGCACGGATGAAGCAAGAAACCCAACCGGCGGGGATCGCCGGAGATCAAGCGGAAGAAACGGCCGGATCCCAAATCTTAAAGCAAAGGAAGAGTGCTTTAAGAATCGGGCGCGTCAAATTCACTGTAGCAAAACCACTGTAACTCCGCCACAGCAAAATGAAGACGCCACACCAATCGGCCAAAACACCACAGCTATCGCCGAGGGAGAGCAAGACTTACACGATAGAGCTTTAAAAACTAGGCGCGTCAAATTCACTGTAGCAGAACCCCTGTAACTCCGCCACAGCAAAATGAAGTCGCCACACCTATCGGCCAATCCACCACAGCTATCGCCGAGGGAGAGCAAGACTTACACGATAACAGCAACGAAATTCGCACGAAAATCGTGCGGAAATCACTCGGAAATCGCCAGAGAAACGGTGGAAAATCGCCTCATGAAATCTTTTGCAACGATGCTCCTTGGAACCCTGAAATCTATGGTAACGATGAGAAAGAGATTCTATTTCTTCCTCCAATAGAACTCCATCAAGCTTCTTGATGAGGTGGAATAGTCTTCTATTCATTCCTCCATGTGATCTAGCAAAGACACTCATTATTTTTCCAAGACCTAAAAAAGAGATAGTTAAGGTGAAACCCTAGTGCAACTCAAACATTATATGCTCCGTATACTTAGTGCAACGGAGAAAAGACTAGAGATGTGTATCCCAAGTTTAGAGCTCAAATCTAGAGTACAACCCCTCATAATGAGCCTTAAGCCTAAGCATATACATGGAGCCTTGCTCCAAAGGGTTCAAAGCAACCTAGACCAACCTAGTACCTCCCAAGCCTAGAAGCAACATTAAATCAAGCTGGATTTGAGTTTAAGGGGAGCTCTACTCTTAAATCAAGCCTAAACCAGCCTATAGGAGAGTCTTGCTCCTAAATTAAGCTCAAGCCAATCCAAAAGGGAATCCCACTTCTAGATAGATAAAAGTAAAACTCTATCAATTTGGTTGAAAGGGAGCCATGTTCCAAAATTAAGCCAAGGTAGCCTAAAGGAGAGCATTGTTTCTCAATCGAGCTTAAGCCGTCCCAAAGAGGAACTTTGCTCTCGGATCAAGCTTAAGTCAGCCTAAAGAGGAGCAAAATCAAGCTCAAGTTGGTTCAAAGGGGAGCCTTGCTCCTGTATCGAGTCCAATTAGTCTAAAGGGAAGCCTTGATCTTAAGTCAAAGAGGAGCTATATTTTTGGTTTAAACTAATGAGAAACAATGTTTTAAATTAAGCCAAAGAAGAGCCTTGCTCCTAATGAAACTGAAGAAGAGCCACATTCCTGACTCAAGTTTAAAGGGAACCATGCATCCAATTCAAGTCAAAGATAAGTAATCTTCGAAGTTTAAGCCAAAGAGGATTCATGCTCCTAAATCAAGCCAAAAAGAAGTCTTGCTCCTAATTCAAGTTAAAGAGAAGTTGTACTTCTAACTCAAGTTAAAGAAAAGACATGCTTATAACTCAAGTCAAAGAGGAGATATACTCTTAAGTCAAACCAAAGAGGAGCATGCTCTTAATTCAAAGCTAATGTAAAGCCTTACTCCATTAAAGACTGGAGCATCGCTCCATCAAAATTTAGAGCCTTGCTTTATCAAAACTTTGGAGCCCCCTCTATTAAAAATTGAAGCTTTATGCCTTCAAAGATCGATGCTCTACTCTATTGAAGATTCAAAACCTTGCTCTATTAAAGACTTATAGCCTAGCTTTGTTAAAGCTCAAAGTCCTACTCCAAACATCAGAGCCCTGTTACATTAAGGATTCAAAACCCTGCTCTATTAAAGACATGAACCTTTGTCCATTGAAAGCAAAAGTTTTGCTTTATTGAAATTCTGAAGCCTTGCTCCATTAAAAGTCAAACCAAAGAGCTTTTTAGCTTTTATTACCCTAAGATATTGTTAAAAAAGGGCCAATACAAACAATAACTACATAGATGAGACTCAAACTGACCTGGAATTAAAAAGAGGAAAAATATGAGGAATCAAATTTGAATAATAATAATAATAATATGACAATGTCACCTTGAGCCTTCATGACAAAATAAAACTAAATGATAATAATATATATATATATATATATATATATATATATATATATATATATATAATATATATATATATATATATATATATATATATATATATATATATATATATATATATATATATATATGCAAAAGAAGGCTAACAAGAATTGTGATCTTTTAATCGAAAGTTTTTTAGCTCTTAAGGTAGGAGCAATTATCAGTGGGTGCTTACGCCTATTAAAAATCCAAATCTCACGTCATTTAAAAAGAAGTCACAATTAAAAGGGATAAAATATAAAACAAATGTACTCTTGCATTCCATATCAACCTGACCAAAATGATCCTATTAAGAAAGAGGATGGTATAAAGTTTGACAATTATAAGTGTATATAGATAATCATTAACTATATACAATAAGAATTAAATAATAAAAATAGTAAATGATTGATGCAGCACAATAACTATGTTTGAATACATTTAAACAAAGTTTAAATGCCACAACTAAGGAAATAATTGGATTTTTTTATTATCTCATGTCGATGACCATATTGTGCCTTCAATCAAGTTTGATGGATAACCATCTTAATGATTGCATTATTCAACTTCACATGAAATTCATGCATATTGTGGACATATTCAATGAGGATTTTACTATTGTTTAGAATGTGAAAAGTTATATCTATGGTGTGTTTCTATCTTTTTACTATTTAACTATAACTCTGAATAAAGATAACATCATGTGAGATGAAAATTATGTGAGCTTCACTGAAATAAAAGTATAATGCTATAAATAAGGATATAAGGATATAATTTTCTTTGAACATATAGGTACCCGTACCTGTTTAGGATGGGTATAGAGGTCAAAAAATTAGTATGAAAGTCAAAAAAATTGGTATGGATATGAGTATGAGAACATTAGGCAATATTCTTTATAGGTATGGGCCGGATATGGATATAAATATATCCCCACTCCATCCGGTCCTGCTTTACCCATATTCATTGTATCTATTAGTAAATTTAGTTGATTACCCTTATTTATTCATATAGTTACAAACTTTCAATGAAGAATTTTACAAGCAGTCATAAAACATAAATTTTTTGATCCTATTCTATTTATTCAGTTGAAATTGAAGGAAATAAAGAAAGTAGCCCACAAGCTTTATGCCTAAGCCTAAAATTGAAATTCAAAGGAAAAAAATGAAATGAACAAAATAAGGCCCAAACAAGTGGTGGAACAAAGCAGGCGGTATGGATATTATATAATATCCATAGGTACGAGCATGGATATAAAATTTAATATTCATAGTGGATATAGGATGGGTACAAGCATAAATTTTTCTAACGATATATGTATAAAGATACCTTCCCCATACTCACTTGGTTCCATTGCCATTCCTTAAAAAAATTGGATATATTGAATCTGCAAGAGCCATTGAATGTTTAAAGGCATATTAGGGCCATTGAGGTTTAAAGGCAGAATAGGACCAACTTTTCCTTCTAGATTCCCTTTTCTAACCATTACACATTTATTTAAAAGCTAACTTAGAGACAAGAAATGGGATGATAGAGATCCCAAATAAAAAAAAAATCACAAAATACAGCAATATTTGGTCTAATGTTTTACATTCATACATTAAAAATATTGTATAAAGATAAGGATATTTACTTGACCTAAAATAGATGGAGAGAGGAGGAAATTCATATAGTGAACCCTCCACCACCAATACTCTAGATTGGTGGAGAGGAGGAACCACTGCATTCTCTCTCTCTCTCTCTCTCTCTTCTCAAGTTGATAATAGAGGAAAATGCTAAGGAAAAGAGGAATAGAGGACAATTATTCATCAAGCTGGTATGGGAACCAAGTGGAAAGAATATAATATTAAAAATTTTCATATGTGGGTAACCATTAATTATTAGTGATTTTGGATTTAAAAAGTGGCTAGACAAATTTAGTCTAATGATACAAGTGGGATGAGCCTACTGTTGATAATATCATCCATATGGTTTGGGCTTCTTGAGATATTTGATTGACGGTTTGTATGGGCCTAAAGTTTGATTGTGACTCATAATATAGGGGCCTGTTAAGATTTCACTATAAATAGATTAAAATCCATCTTTTTTCCCATATCCACAGTTAATTTTCTCTATCAAGAATACCACCTGTTGAGGAGCAAGAAGAAAAATATCAAATCCTATAGCATTCCTAAGTGCCTCTTCATTAAAGAATAATCATGAAGCTATTGTATAAATCATATTAGTGCAAACATGTATAATTATAAATTTTATATTATTATTGGTGTTCTAATTTTTACATATCGGATCTTAAAAATTCCTACATATAATGGTCATTTAAAGCTGCGAGGGGTTTGTGAGGCATTGGGATTTAGGAAAGCTTTAGGCTTTAGGGAGTAGACCACATGTTAAAAGTCTCAGTCCACAAGGAGTAAACATTATATTTGGGTCCTCTGAGGGACTGGCTATTGAATTACCGTAAACTACATGGAAAAACAACCTCATGCAACAATTGGAAACCCTGATACATGATAACATAGATGACCTACCATATTGCTTGTAACTTGTGATGCTGTTGAGATGTGGTCTGTCATTTAAATCAGTACAAATGTAGGCAGCAGACTTCTCAATATTGCTTGAACTTTTAAATGCAAAAGAAGAAACAACACAAGGAGATCATTCAGAATGCAATAACTAGATGTGCAATAACTAGATGTGGTCTGGCTTATTACAAGAACACTAGAATATAGTCACACCATGATGCAATAACTTTTACGAGTTCTTCAAATAGAGAAAATAATAAGAGTATATATATATATATATATATATAAAACTACTTTTGAGCCGTGACCTTGGTAAAAGAATGAAAAAAATTCATCCCCATTTTAGTCCCATTACAGTCTGGTCTTTTGGGTCTCTTAAATGTGGAATACTTGCAAAGACAAGCGATCATTCAAAGGAAGAAGAAAGCAAGCATATTAACAAAAACAAATGCTTGGTTCCCAGCGAACACCCTTATTAATATTGCTGCTGATTAGGTGTTATACACATAAAATGCTCAGCTTTCATTGAAGCTCTGACAGAATCCTTGAGAGTCTATGATATCACAAATAGAATTTGCGTAGCATAAGCCTGAGCACTTTTTCTAACATATCACTGCCTGAATCATGGTTAGAAGCTAAATCAACATCTCTATAAACTTGTTCTCAATATGAAGAACAAGAGTTCAGTAGTGAAAAACAGGAGAATAAATCCACCATGGTCTTCACTACTTCAAAATCCATGAGCCTACCATAAATAGCCAGTGAATAGGTGGATAATAACAAATAGGATAATAATTTATTCTGCATTTCAAAAGTTATTATGAACCACATTATGTTTTTTGTTCTCACCTTTTCAGTGTATGATATCAGTTCTCAATATTATGTGTTCTACATGATCTTAATATTGAAGTAATATGAAATCCATATATATTGGTGCATTGTATATGTGATAACTGCAACATTTTTTGTGTTTAAATGCATCAAGAGAACAAATATGGTAAAGGCTTACATGTACTCACATAATCTTAGAGGGAGAGTAACTAGAACATGGAGGTAAGAGCTCTTCTACCCCAACTTTTGTGTTAACTATTGAGGTTTAGTGGTTGATGAACAGCAGTGGGACCCTTTTGCTGAAGAAATACCCTAGGCTTTCACCCTTTGTTGCCAACAATTAGATTTGTGCAGTGGTAAAGTGTTCACCTTTGAATCCTTTGATCACGGATTCAAATTACCGTAAGAAGCATGGAAGCCTCCCACTTCCTAGAAGCACCTAGCCTAGCCTCCACATCCTCTTCATGTCCCACAAAGAGGCACCACGTTTCTTTCCTTTGTCCCGCTGGTGCTTCGCTCTTGGGAGTGGATTCCATGAGAGCTTTTTTCCCCATGCTGCTCTTGTTCCACGCACAAAGCCATGCATTCACAATCACCCGCTAATCGCCACTCCATGCTTCCACTTCGCTATCCCATGTACGTTCTGAATGCCTCAAGAACGTACGAAATCTCCTCGTCCTGCGTAGTCCGCTAGATCCTAGCAAAGCAAGAGAGAAATCACACCTAAGCACCAGAAAGCTGCATGGCTTCATTCTCGTTGGGAGGAGGAAAGCACCACAAAGCCGTGCAGCTTCGTTTTAAGAAGAAGGAGATGGCTATGATGATGAAAAAATTTTCTTTGAAGAAAGAATTTGTTTCTATTCCATCCAAACCCTAAAAACCAGGGTTTAAATACATGCCCAAATGGGCCTGGCCCAGACTTAACAAAAACTCCCATGGACTAACCCAATGAGATTAAAATAATCCATAAGCCCGTGTACATCCGTAACTTGATTTAATTTCAACCCTTGGACCCACATCCAGCTCAATATAAGTTAGCCCAATTTGAGCCTTGATAGCACCACACCAGGCCAACAATCTCCACCTTGGTGCTTTCAAGGCCTCAACACGTGTCCATCAGTTGTCCCATGGAAGAACTTTGGTCAATGCATCTGCTGGATTCTCCTTGATATGTACCTTCAACAGCTCTATCTCACCGTAATCAATGCCTTCCTTCTGAGAGTATCCTTTGACCACTAGTCCTGCCTTGTATCTGATACCTCCTGCTCTGAAGGCCCTTTCTTACGCTGATAAACCTATTTGCAACCAATGAGTTTCTTTTCTTGTGGCAACTGAACCAACTGCCACGTGCCGTTCTTGTAGAAAGACTACAACTCCTATGCTTGGACCCACCTATCTTTGTCTTAGCTATTCTGGCTTTTCACAACCTTCTCATAGGTGTAAGGATCTCCATTCGCTGTCACCAGGGTATATGGCACCAAATCTTTGAAGACGTATCAAACTGGTGGTCGCACATTCCTTCTAAGCTTGTGCGGTGCGATCCTAGTATCAATCCCCTACCCAGTTGCATCCTACTGAACACCCTGGCTTCTGTCCCCTTTGTCAGTCCTTTTCATCTAAATCTCAAATCCTTCTGGTTTACTAGTAAATGGCATAATTGTGTAGGAGGTCATCTGACTAGTGTTGCCTTATTACACCTTCCGTGGCTCTTGCTGTGCATCTGTACCATCTCTTCTCTGAAGGATTGAGCTTTCATCAAAGGTTACATCCCTGATGATAGCAACTTTCTTCTCCAAGGGGTCCCATAGCCGATACCCCTTGATTCCATGCGGATAACCCAAAAACACCATTTTCTTTGACTTAGCGTTCAGCTTGCTTCGCTCCCCAGCACCAATATGCACATATGTCGTGCATCCAAATACCCTCAGATGGTTCAAGCTTGTCTTTCCTCTAGACCACATCTTCTTTAAAATGCCCCAATCCAACTTGATATGCAGTGACCGATTGACCAAGTAGCTTACTGCATCTACTACATCAACTCAGAATATTTTTGGAAGTCCCACCTGCAGCCTCAAGTATCTTGCTTTTTTCAAGAGTGTTATGTTCATCCTTTCAGTCATCCTTTTCTATTAAGAAGTTTTTATCACTAAAAAGTGCCTTTTGATGCCCCACTCACAAAAACTCTGAAACTCCCTGTTGGTGTATTTTCCACCATTATCTGACCTCAGACACTTCACACTCCGTCCTTGCTCCTTGTTCACCTCAGCCTTTCAGATTTTGAACTTGGTGAAGACCTTTGATTTCTTCTTCATGAAGTAGATTCATAACTTTCTTAAGAAATCATCTATCAGGATCAAAAAGTATCTGACCCTATTCTTTGCAGAAATTGGGATTGATCCTTAGACATCTACGTGTACTAGCTCTAGGGGTTCTGCACTCCTAGCTGTGCTGACTAAGAACCGAACTATCTTTTGCTTCCCCATCTGACATGGCTCATAGATCTCCATATCTCCACCACTCAGGTCTGAAAGCAGCTCCCTCTTGCTCAGTTCTTTTATCCTCCTGTCTTCTATATGGCCTAGGCAGTAATGCCACATCCTATGCACATCTCGAAATCTTGTTCCATAGCTACTGCTTCAGATTTTCTGGTCACCACAGAGCCCGCTAACCTGTATAGGTTGTTCTCAGTCTTCTTTCTCTCATCACCACCATAGCTTCATTGAAGATATTCAGAACTCCACTCCTAATATGACTGCTGAAGCTGCATCTTGTCTGCTCTAGGTACCCTAGTACCTTGTTCTTGAGTTTTGGGATATGCTTTACGCTAGTAAGAGTGCACACCATGCCATCAAACATTCTTACCCTTACTATGCTAATTCCTACCACCTTGTAAGGGTGATCATCTTCAAGAGTCACACTCCCCTCATTAACCTCTGTGTAGTGCTGAACCATGACCAGTTAGAGTGTAATGATGAGAATAGGCTAAATCCAGGGTTCATATCTCTGTGTTGTGTCTGTGACCATCTGATACCACCAAGAGATCATCCTTCATCTTCTGATCTGCAACTATACTCATAGATTTAGATCCTCCCTTTCTCTCTTATGATTTTTTTCTCTTAGGACAGTCTCTCTTGAAATGTCCTACTTCATCACATTTGTAGCACTTACCTCTCTTTTGCCTTTCCTAGACTTTAACTATCCTCTAGGCCTGCTCCTGTCTCTGCTTCTGCCTCTGCCTAACCCTTCCCCCACTGATAGACCTTCCTAGGAATGCTTTCTTTGGTCATCTTCTTCCTCTGTTCATTTGTTTGAAGTACCAAGACAATATCTTCATAGAACAGTGTCTCCTTTCCATAGACAGCATCGTGACCAATGAGTCATATGATGTAGGCAGTGAACATAATAGTAAAAGTGCCTTATCTTTCTCCTCCATCTTGAACCCGACATTCAGCAATTCATTACTCATCTTGTCAAACACCTGGATGTGGGCCAATACATCTCCACCTTCTGCCATTCGAAGGCTATAGAGGCACTTCTTCAACATCAACTTGTTACATATTCTTTCCCATGTAGAGGGTGTGCAACTTCGTCCAGAGTCCCTTCAGGGTTTTCTTCTTCAATACTGAATATAGGGCTGAATTTGCTAAACATCCTTTGATCACTGCACATGCTCTCTTCTCCATCGACATTAACTGTTTATCTGTCATCCCATCTGGCCTTTCCTCCAAAGCCAGATCTAAACCTTGTTGCACATGAAGGTCTTCTATCTGGACTTTCTATATGGAGAAACTTTTCTTTCCATCAAACTTTTCAAAATCTATTTTTATGCTATTACCCATGACTAGATCTCAACCAAATATAGCACAATTTCAAAAAATTGAGAGATACCTTGATGAGGCCTTGCTGAAAATTTTCAACTCTTCGAAGATCTCCAAATTACTCCTTCCTGAACGTGGCTCTAATACCAACTGTTGAGGTTTAGTAATTGATGAACAACAGTGGATCTCCTTGCTAAAGAAATACCCTGGGCTTTTACCCTTTGTTGTCAACAAATAGATTGGTGCAGTGGTAAAGCGTTCGCCTTTGAATCCCTTGATCATGGATTCAAATTACCATAAGAAGCATGGAAGCCTCCCACTTCCTAGAAGCACCTAGCCTAGCCTCCACGTCCCATGAAGACGCACCACGTTTCTTTCCTTTTTCCCGCTGGTGCTTCACTCTTGGGAGTGGATTCCATGAGAGCTTTTCTTTTCCCTACGCGCCTCTCGTTCCATGCACGAAGCCACACGTTCACAATCATCCGCTGATCGCTGCTCTACGCTTCCGCTTCGCTATCTCGTGTGCGCTTTGAATGCCTCAAGAACGTATGGAATCTCCTTATCCCATGTAGACTGCTAGATCCTAGCGAAGCAAGAGAGAAATCATGCCTAAGTACCACAAAGCTACACGGCTTCGTTCTCGTTGGGAGGAGGGAAGCACCACAAAACCGTGCAGCTTCGTTTTGAGAAGAAGGAGACAGCTATGATGAGGAAAAAATTTTTTGGGAGAAAAGAATATGTTTCTATTTCATCCAAGCCCTAGAAACCAGGGTTTAAATACATGCTCAAATGGGCTTGGCTTAGGCTCAACAAAAACTCCCATAGACTAACCCAATGAGATTAAAATAATTCCCAAACCCATATACACCCGTAACTTGATTTAATCTTAACCCTTGGACCCAAACCTAGCCCAATACAAGTTAGCCTAACCTGAACCTTGATAGCACCACATTAGGCCCAACATTAGGGGCTGCTAGTCGCCTTCTCAATTTGTCAGCAAGCACATCAACTTCAACCATGAAAACTGCACATACTGGCCGGTGATCAGAAAATTTTGACTCACTTCGAATGTAGGACAGCTGCACAATGCCAACACCATGCCATAGTATGCGATCGCACCTGATTAATCAATAAGCTCATCAAAAGAGCACTACTTGCAGAGATACAAGTGATCTGCAGACATGATCTTGAAAGGGTTTCTAACTATCATAGGCTGACATGCAGCTTAGTTTCACAATAAATTTTGTGCTGGAGTCGATATAACCACCATTAGAACTTAGAAAAGATTATGCAATGAAAACAAAAAGAAATCACAAGAAATGATTGTCCTGTATCGGCTAGTAAGAAGTTTTGTTATATCCTGTTTAGAGGGTTGTACAAGCCAGGTCATAGATGTTACTCTTTTTTCAGTACAGTAATCATTAATTTGTCTATTTTACTATTTAACAATCAGAGATGCAGCCAACCTGGGGGATGTTTTTTCATGAAATGAGGTAGAAGGCAAGTCATGACTAGTGCCAATTCAGTTGCTTTTTACTCTTACCCAGGTAAAAGGTCAATGATAATGGTAAAATTCAGTTTGGCAACATATCAGAGGTTTCCATGTAGCATATTCTAACTTGGGAGGACAATATCCTATCTTATTACATAGGAATAACAGCTATCATTTTATTAACATTTTGTTGCAATCTGAATTGATGGCTTATGACATGAGCCTCAGAGATGGATGCAGTTCTCTGTCTTGAACCTTTTCCATTTTCTTAGTGTAATATCTTTCAAACCACCTTAGAAGGTCACTTCTTGGTCACATGAGCAGGTAATGATAGCTGCCAAATTGACTAGGTTTGTCCATGGCACAACTCTCTTTCACACAAGGTTACCTAAAGCACAAATTAGGAAGTAAACAAATATATTAGCTTTTATATCAAATTGAGTTCTGGTTGTAATATGTTTTATATTTTAAGTGGACCATGCCTTGAACCATAAACTGAAAACTACATAGGTAAGGGTTGATCCTTAGTTTCTTCTCAAGCTAATCACTTATCAAATGGAATCATCTATCAACAAAATGAGAAACTCTTGATGATCATTTTCTAAAAATGCATAGTTTTGGAAGGAAGGATTCTCCAAGTGATCATGCCTATATGAGCCGGTACAATCCACAGATCAAATCCAATCATTTTCTAAAATTGCCTATATCTTGGCAAGGTTAAAAGATGGGTGCTTAATTACCATGCAGGGGTTCTTCGTTTCTCTTTTGACGTCACCCTCTCTCCAGCATAAACATCTGAGTTCATGGAGTACTTGTATGTTGGAGGAAAGTAGATTTTCCCTTCATGCCATCCTTTGAACACTTGCCCAGCTTCTCTTTCGATCTTAAGCTATCCACAAAAACAAAAACAGTTGTCAGAACTTTTTCTTCTACTTGGTTCCAGCATATGAATAAATAAATCACAATATGCGGAGATCTATAGAAGCAGATAAATCCCTAATATAAAGAAGTTAAGAATTTCCCTCAAACTAGAAGGTCAATATGGTTATTAGGTTTATGCTAAAAATGAGGACAAAAGATGAGATTAATGATACTTCAAATAATGGAGAGAAGCAATATGAACCATATAAAAGATGGAATTTTGCTGAAATTAGTTATTCAATCATGTCTAGCTTTAAAATACATGAGATTAGGCAATAGATCATTTCACAATTACCTGATCCTTCTCAAATAGGGCATCCCAATTTTTTTCCTCAAGAAGTTTCCTAGTCGCAGAGTAGCTCAGAGCAATCCGGTAATTCAAATCGCCTAACCAAATGACCTGACTGGTTCATATGGAAAAAATAATAATTCTAGAGGTTAAGATATAAAAACTAAGTCTTCATTTGAAGCTGACAAGAAATACAAAGAGAAATGCTTACTCATGTTCAAGAATTTTTTCAGGAATTCTTGGCCAGGTGTCTTGCAGATATTTGGGAACTGCGTGTTCTTTAGTATCTCTATAACATCAGAGTTTCTCCTAAGTTCGTCTCTTTCTTTCTCCCCTGAAGCCAAATGACTGCAGACAAAACAAAAGCTTGTCTGATGCAAAGTCATGCTCACTGAGATGCAGCCCTGCAACCAAGAAAAAGTCATCAGGGTTTATTACCACAAACCAGGAAAAAACCTCACAAGATCAACAAGAAGATGCTTTTTTTCATAATATTTTCTTGTTGAGATGCATTAGAACAGCCAAAAAAACCTGCTTTCCATTGATTATTGCAGGAAGTTCATGTATGCATGAATAGATTGTAACTCAAAAATTCAAATGTAATTTTGATATGCAGGTGCATAATGATCACAAATTATAATCAAATGAATATGAATTGAAGAGTCTCAAAAGTTCACTACAAAAAGCAACGTTAGTAATCCCTATACATAGATTTTTTCAGGTGAGTGTGTTATTCTATTTGCCGTGAATTCTTGACAGAAAGCTTTAAGATTCCTAGCAAGAAATAATAAAACTCAACTCAACTCATCTAAGCCTTTTCCTAACTACATGGGGTCGGCTAACAAGAAATAATAGAACTTTATGATAAATATACATAATAAGAATGATAAAATGAAGCATCACCTTATTACCAAGACAGCCCATGATTCCACGGCCTACACAGCAGACTCTTAGATGGCCAATATGTCGGACTAGTTCCCTCTTAACCCAAACAGTTACAAAAATTCCCACCATCTGTTTGCTAGCTATGAGGCAATACTTCAGCTGGTTAGCTGCTGAAGAAGTCACACCATTGGTATCTGTCACCATGAATTCGCTTCTTTCCTCTTGCTCTTCCTCTAAAGAGTTCTTTTCACTAATATAAGCATAAGGGCATCCGAAACATGAATCTCTACAATATTTCTTTTCCACTTCTGCAGTGCAGTTGCAGGCCTTGAGCCGTCTTCCATGCTCTGTTCTGGATATTTTACTGACTGCTTTAAGTGAGGGTTTCTGAAAGAACAATCTATTGATTGTCTTTGCTTTGCTAGCAGCATCTTCCTCTACTGGCCTGTTTAAGGCTTGGTTTATCAGAGCTAGCCACTTCGCTGCTGGTTCACTGTCTTCTATAACAAGCACGTTTCCAGCATTCAGAGGGACTATTTCCTGAAATCTGAGAAAAAACCAGGATAACAGAAAAACAGACTTAGAAAAAAAAGATTAGCATTCAGGGAAACAATGATATGACACTAAAGCAAAGATGACTCCATCATCAACTTAAGAAAAGATGGCCAGAGTATAATAAAGCATCAGAAACAAAAAAGAAATTGCCTCCAAAAAAAGAAAAAAAAATAACTTGGAGTAATGATATTCATTTCTCTTATGCTATAAGGTTAAAATAGATACCATACCCTAAAACATAAACATCTATCTGATCATTGGATGGAAGAAATTCATTTAGGCTCAGTTCATCATGAGGGGGTTTTCCTCCGACATTCCAGGTTGTGACAAATAACCTAGATAAAATAGAATGTTAAAAGAAAAGGTATTGAATAAAAAAAAAAAAAGATGATAGATACTGGACTTATTAAGCCTCTGTCAGAATACCTGAAAGTTTGAGTTTCTAATATGTTGGATGCTACAGAAGAGAAGTCACCAAGATTTATACTCCCCAGCTTTGAAGTAGAATCTGTTTTCTCAATGTTATTGAAAATGAAAAAGAAAAAAAGGGAAGAAATCGATAGAATGAGAGGAGAATTTTTTTACCAGTAGATTAATTAAGAAAGAATGAAAATTAAAAGTCATAAATAGCATTAGAGAACATACCAGAAAAGTTGTTCATAAATTCAGGTGAGGAAGTGGCTGAAAAATAAGCGCTCTCTTCAAATTCAGCTGTTTAATAAATTGAAGTTAGGAGTCAGGAGTCTGGAGTCTGGAGTGAAGACAGGTATAAGAAATGCAAGGTCACTAAGTTTCACCTACTTGCCAAGCACATTTTGAAAAGCACATTACTAAAGCAGTAAATACTAAGCTTAAAAGCTAAGCAATCAGCCAAAGTGCAAATAAGATCATCCCCATTTTTAAGTCAGGAACTTCGAAGTCTCTCTCTTTTATTCCTTTCTTAGCGTCTTCCTTTTGTTAGCTTCTAGCTTTTCTCTTGGTGAAGTTACTTTCTTTACAGTTTGCCATGGTGAATTTGCTTACCAATTCAGTAAATTATATATCCACCAGCAATAGTATATACCAATCCCACCCCCATGTAAAAATTCTGACAAACATGCAACTGCTCTTCAAGATGGACGATGGTAGCAAGATTTATGTGGTTTTCTTGTTCTTGCAGTTGGGGATTGCTATTTCAAAAGAACTAAACTTTTCTAGGTAAAATTTGGAAGCACTAAGCAAAATTTGGAACATTTCCCAAGTGGAGCACTAAGGGGAGTAGTGCCAACTGCTAGACCAAAGCTCTATTGGCAATGTCATGGATTCTTTATTGCCAAAGGTCATAATGTTCCTTATCCTTAAATAATGGGGCTAATATACTTTGTAACTGAAAGCAGATTCACAAAGTCACCCTTTTTGTTGTCAAGCAGAAATATGAAAACAAACTTCTAGAATCATTTTTAATTTAACTTAAATAAAAGTTCGCAATTCTTTTTAATTTAATTTACGGCAATAATGAGAAGGCTTTTCTTATAAAGAAGACAAAGTCATCTCAGGAATTTTTAGAAGTTCACAGGAAAAAGCAAGTGGATGTGTTAAAACCAACCAAAAGAATTGTGCGACATTTCATTCTCTTTGGATATTTTCTTCTCCTTCCTCCCCAAGACATTTGGAATAAAGGACTGCAGACATAGCCAGACAGTACAAAATATTAGTTTTTTAGAAGAAAGAGAATATTTCTCTAGTCGGAATCAGTCCGCTCAGAATCCTTTATTGAAAGGGAAGAAAGGAAAGCAAGAGCGTGCACAAGGAAGATTTAAAAAAAAAAAAAAAAAAATTCATGCAGTAGAGTCAATAGACCAAATACCTTCCTTCTCCTTCCAGTCCTAAATCTCATGTCTAAAAGTCCAGCTTCCCTCAACCAAATCTTTGACTAGCAACTGCAAAGACTATAATTTACCAAATACATCGATCATTTCATCGAAAAAACGGAGTAAATGCCATGAAATATAGCAACAGCATCAACAACAGTAACAGAAAAGCTTTGACAAACAATTCAACTTTTAATCCTTTCTGTCTTAAAATCAACCTCCAATGGCATCAAACAAGAAATCATGCAATCTAATACACCAATAGGACCCATAACTGAAATTCACAAGACTTATGGTGGTTTTTAGCTAAAATTTATCTTATATAGGCTTAAAAAATGGTGAAAAAAAAAAAAAACCTTTTTGCTGCTGGTGGTGCTTGTTATCCCCAAAGCTTCCACCTTTCTGGTTTTAGGGTTTCCAAGTCTCAATCTTTTCCAAACCCCTCCTATCAAAATGCCAACTTTACAATGGCCATGAGATCAACCTCCCAGATTTTAAAGAGAAGGGCAGCAACAAGAAACGGCGGAACCCTTTTGTTCCCCTGTAGTTCTTGTTATCCCAAAATTTCACCCTTTAAGGCTTCCAAGTTTCTATCTGTTTCAAACCCCTGCGATCCAAATGCCAACTTTACAAAGGCCATGAGGTCGAAGAACCCACATTTTAAAGGGAAGGGTGGCAACAAGAAACAGCGGGAAGAGGGAAACAACGATCAGCAGAATGCGACGAGAGATCTCGAGATTGGAGACGATGCATCGGGGGAAGAGAAATCCAATAAGAGGTCCAAAGGGAAAGGACAGCAGGGGAAAGCACGAATTGAATTGGCTATCAGTGGCATATTATGGAGTCTAGAAGATGGCGTCTCTCCGTCGCTTATTCCCATCCCAACGAGAAACGCCACGGACTGCCTCCTGGATCTCCAGGTTGGCGAGAACTCACTCGGTGGACTGGGGTTTGCCGGCCCAAAGACAGAGGAGTCGAAGGCTCCTTGTCAGATGCCGAGGAGTAAGATCATGGGAAATGCCGTGCCTTGTCTTGGCCTGTTTGTTACTTTCTTCCAATGACCAAAATGGTCCTTGCCGAATTAATCTTTCTTCCCGTGTCCTAAATGGTACATGATGAATTAAGTAAATTTGATCACAAAAATTTCAAATGAGAGCTGGTGCATTAATCGAGGTGATTCCAGCTTAACTCTTTTTCCCCATCCTTTCCTTTTTTTTTTTATTATTATAGATTGCTGACGATTCAGTAATTTTATATCCAATGATATATATTTTCTAATCAATTCTCCCATGTATGTACAGAAATAATACGAACTAACGCATGATTCTAGCCCTCTCAATAAAGCCTTGCCTTAGTCTCGCCCAAATGTTCTTTTGTCAGTTAAATACATTCAAATAGTGTGATTGTGGGTTGATGAGTTCAGATCATATTGGAAAATGTGGCTTTTGACCATTCTTTCAAGGAGATGGAGGAAGGTATCACGCTATCATAGAGTTAAGACTACTCATCATCCTTGAAGCATAGACCAATACAAAGGACAGTGAAAATGATTGATGAGATGGAAGATATGGATGTAAAAGCTGGAGCTCAAGATTGTTTGGAATGCAACTTCTTGGGTTTGTTAATGAATGCTTTTGATACTTTCTTACATTTGGAATGGGAGGTAATCGCCACAAAAATGGTATAGCTCAGCGAACTATTATATTGATTAAATATGTTCCAGTATGAGCTCTTACAGTTGCACCATGACCATTTAGTTATACTGTTATTCATTTCTTGGTCTCTGAAATACATGAGGAGATGCATGCAAATCTCAAAATGAGCAAGACCTTTTTCCCCGTTTGTGAGTAGAAGACTGGGAATGATAGAATGAAAAAGCTACATTTTTTTTTTTTTTTTTTGGTTGGTGGCATGATAAATATTGACTTAGGTAGCCAAGTAGCTTTGCTGTAGTTTGAATTTCATAATTTGCTGTAGTTTTGTAGAGCTTGCTGGCTTTGTTCGATGAGCTTTTTAACTTTGCTCCATTACCAGCAATCGCCACAGCATGTTGGTTTGCAAAGGTATATATATATATATTGTATATAACCAGCCGAGCTATGTAATTGAGGGTAGAAATGGGGGAGGGAAGTATATTTTTTATTTTTATGTTCAAGGGTTTGTCTGCAATGATGTCAAGGTTTTTAATTGCTGTGAAGATGTTGGGAATATTTTTAAAGTTTGTGCCTTTAAACCTTTGAAACAACATCCATAGTCTCTATAGCCCCACTATAATAACAGCCTCGATCCGCAAAAGGGTCGATAGCATCACCATACCTTCTTCTCACCGTATTGAGAGCGATAGCAGGCAACCCTACCGTATGCACAGAAAAGAAAATAGAAAATGGCATTATCTTGCATCAAAGCTCTCATTGCTAAAATATTAGCTCGTGAAGTTCAATGTTTCTTTAGTGCAGTAGCCATGCACGGAGGAAACATAATGTCTGCACCCTTGGAATAAAATCAAACTGTTGGCATTTTTACTCTTTAAAAAAGTATACCATATAGCAAAGGGTGACAGTTGCAAGAATTTGGTTGATGAAATGGTAGTGGACAAAGCAAGGGAAGAAGCGTACGCGAAGAATGAGAAATTGCGTTAGGACAAGGCTTTCAAGATCAGAACAGGCAGGGGTTGTCCCTTGATTGCACTGCATATATCTTTCGTATTTTGTTTATTATATGCTGCTAGATTGCCCCTGGGTTGTACATGCAACCTGCTTAGCATCACATATACGTCCATAGTTGTGGCCCACTTAGCAATATGTGGCTGTAAATGGCAGTCCAGTCTCATGCAAACTTTTCTAGTTAGTGCAGGGATGAAAGCTTTGGGCAGGCTGGAAGCATCTTCGTTGATATTATAAATATTGCTATTAGGTAGCAAGTATAAAGGGATAAGTACTGTTAATTGTTGTTCTTATTAATGTTCCTGTTATCACCATTTTTCATTTTATTCTCAATGCACTCTATGTATTTTTTTAATAAATGAAATACCAATTGCATCATCATTATGTGGTCCCTAGATTTGCCGCATATGAAGGGCTGACTCTTGAGCACTCCTTTAGGAGAAGGGAATTGATGATTTTAGAGGAAGGGAAGCCAATGCAAGATAGAGCAATTAGGTCTATGGTCAATGGCTGTGGAGAAAAAGTTGAGCTCAAAAGAACGGATCCAATGATTTCTTTGAGAGGGTTGGTGGGGTTCATTCTGGCAGCATTACTGTAATCAGTTTTGTCGTTCTTCTTTTTCTTTTCTTCTCTTCCACTGCTTAGGGGAACATGGCTCCTTTCTTTCCCTGCTTCACATGTTTCTTGATGATGATATTTGCATTCTTCATGAAGACATAAAAGGATTATTCCTTGATGTTTGTCTTACATATAAAACATTTGAAGAGTTGAAAATTGTTAAAGCTTGCCACCAGTTGTTACATCAGCTGGTTGGCACCCCTAACTTATGGGATTGCCCTTGGGGAGGTTCAGGGTTCAAATGGTGGTATAACACCATCATATTGCTCTAAAAGAAAAGGAAAATCATTAAACTCTCTTTGTGTGGGTGCATCTGGACAGAAATTTCAAGGTATCTTTTCATGATATTGCAATTTGATCATTGCTACCTCTTTAGCTTGGTGTCTCTGTTGGGTGCGGGGTCCTCTCACCAATCCACTTGGTTTAAGCTCTTGATCAGTTTTATGCCCCTTTCCAAGATGTTTAAACTTGTCACAGAGAAGTTGGAGAATTTTGAATAGTTTTTCCCTAGCAAGGGGTGGAGGGAATAGAGAGTACCATCTTGGTAATTAGAATATGCTTATGAATCCATCATTGTAGAAGATTTGGATAATTCAATATCTAGCTGTTCCAGTTTTCTCTTTTTCCTTCTTCTTTTTTTTTTTTTTGGTTTGGGTACAAAACATGTCTATAAGCCCTCTATTAGTTGGAAAAGTAAATATTTGGAGAAAACTTTCACACTATTAAAGGGAGATGTAATAATCATTTGGCATGATCCTTGTAAAGGAAATGAATAATCGATGCTTTCTTTGTCTCATTTCCAAGGGTATCTTGTTTGAGTCTTGAGCAATATTAAGGACCCATTAGAAGGTTTTTGGTAAATCGGTCATGACTAAAGACATATAATTCATATAGAAGTAGAGGGAGTTTGAGACTTAACCTCTTTTTTAGGTCTTCAAATATTAGTTAGGGAGGATACACTCGGTGTTTGGACATCTCTTGATCTATCTTCTTTTCTGATTCTTGCTTGTCTTTTGCTTGGAGTACTTCGGTGCCACTGAGGGAGGATAATTTTCTGATGTGGTCACACTAGGATTTTGAGAAGAGATTGCTATCAAGGTAGCCCCACTAATTACTTAGATGTATGTTTCAAGGGAGATGATTTCACAAACCCCTTTTGTTGTGCAGAGCTGTTGATTTATCAACCCACTTAGTTAGGAAAGAAAATTTGAACATATTGGTTAGATTGATTTTCCCAGGGCTTTTCATAGTAATTTTGTGGAATTCTTTGTTTGTTATGCTCAGTTCTTAAGGCAACGTACATTGGACTTTAATTATACATGGAATGCTTTTAAATATATTGGAACAAGAATAGAATATTTTTTGAGGATAAATTTGCCTTATGTGATATTGTTGATGTAAGCATAGAGAGGTTATTGTTTGATTTTTCTAAGGAAATATGTCCCCTTTAGTTGGCTAAAGACTAAACTTGCTGACAACTGGTTGCTTAATATTTCTTCTTTCATATTAAACTGGGTTGCATACCTCTTCCCTTATACATATCTCTGCTTTGATGCTGGCTTTTATTGTAATCTAGCTTTTTTTTACTTCTGTGGTAGTTCAATGATCTGATGATGTTTCTTGTATAGACGTCTAGTCAAGCAAGACTTCAAGCTCTTGAATTTTGAAAGGAGCTTGACTTGCATTTTTGAACTTTGTTTGTAGGAATGCAAGAATTATCATTCTTGGATTTTTATCACCCCAAACTTGTCTCTGTGTGATGATGGATAGAATATCAGTTGAGAGAGCCTCTAATTTCCAGAGCATATGGATTGACAGAATGTCTAGCTTCTGAAGGCATGAGTGGAACTCTCTTGTTTCCCCTAGAAACTTCTTTTTCTTAATTTATTGTCATGTTATTGGGGCTTTTTTAACTTATTGTAGCCTCTCTTTTTTTGGCATCTTTCTTCTTTTAAAATGATATGTAACGCCTAAACAAGGGGTTTTGGGCCGAGAAAGATTATCTTAAGTCTTCCAGATGTTAGTGGTTACTAACCATTGATATTGATGTTGAAAATAGTAAAATGTTCATTGAAAAGATCAAATGGCCGACTTATTAGGTAATGCTCATATCTTTAAACTAGATTTCCATATCGGTGTTCTGCTCTTCTTGTCTCTAGATTATCTATTAAAAATTGGTTTGAACCATAATAAAGCCAATGGTGCAATTTTATTAGTTGCCATAGTTACAGAAGAATATCACCAAAGTTAAGAGTCAGTGCTTAATTAGAATAAACAATTAGTTACCCATAGAAGATGCCCTTTTTTGGTGCTTGAACTTTTGCTGAAAGTGATACTAGAACCACTGCCCTGATAAACATGACACACATTATGGCTTTTACTAAGATGTAAGAAATGGTCAAGTGCAGATGTGTTTTCATATTACTGATGTTGGAAAGAAATTGTTTCAGAGTTCTTGGTGGTTTGATAATTTAGAATATTGTGTAGAGTAAATGATCAGAATTAAAATGATCAAAATTAAATAATCGTTTGTTCTGGATGTCATTTTATAAAAGGAAAACACAGGGATGTTGACTATATGTTTGAATTGTTTTCGATGGAGTAGAATAGACCTTACAGAAAAATGATTTGCTGGCAGGAGTAATAGAATTCATCCTATATAGACAAGCATGTATATGTAGATAAATGCTTTGCATTTGCTCAAGTGTCTTGATCAGAATGTCCTTACATTCTGTTTAGAAGCAAGCAAATAAGAGGCATAGTGTAGACACTGGCATTGGTGGTCATACATCAGTTCTGTTGCCCATCTTATCATCTACATTTTGTAAGTACCTTATCTTATCCCCTGTGTGCACATGATGTTAGGACATGAAAAACTCAAGGCTAAAAGAATGGAATGTTGTGACATTTGTCCAGTGAGAATTTCCATGATCCATTTCTTAGCAAGCCTAGTTTTGGTAACTGAAAACTATCAGAAAAATATTTCTTAACCTTATTTAAAAATGTATAATTATTTTGTGAATGCAAGATCTCACTCTAGATCAACAAGTATTTATTATTCATCATAGATATCCTCTCGTTATTACATTCTCATTATAGTTTATGTCTATGGATGAGAACTTGAGTCAGAGTATCTAATGGAAGCCTTGTGATGTGGTGAAGAACAATCCCAAATTTGATTATTCTAGTAGTTGATTTTGTTAAAAAATTTATTTGATAGTTTATCGGTGATTTTTTCCCTGTGCATCTGATGTTGTCTAATAATTTTCCAGGATAATGAAATGGCTTCTTTTGCATGTCATGTTATCAAGCCAGGTTGTCTCGGCCACATTTTGGCATGGTAGGGCCTTGATATTCTAGAATGGTGCCACAGTTATATCAAGTTTGATGTCATGCCTTAATAATGTTTGATGGCTCATCAACAAAGAGATTGACTAAGGGGCTGCTTTCCTTGCTTCAGTTTTCAATTAATCAGGTCATGTCATTTTGCAACAGTTGGTATGTCCTGTATCCTTGTTTCAGCCTGATAGTGGTCCACAAGAATTTTCATGTGTCATGCCATTACCTTAGAGGTTCTGATGGGCCATGAACAAGGCACACAACAGTCTGCTCTTATATTCTTTATCTTTTCTTACTCACATAAATGACCACAACTCAAATAGTTATATTCTAGGAACAATTTTATAAACCTTCATCTATTCATGACCATGCAGTGGTTATTTATTAGAATGGCAGCTTTTCACTGTAATAATATGGATGTTAGTAAATTCAATTCATAGTTTTAATTTGAGTTGGCAATAAAAAATATCAGTTCTCCTTAAAAAAAATCAGTTTTCACTTAACATCTCAAAGTTCCTTAGAACATGAAAGAATCTTGTCTCTCTAGACTGTTGGACATATAAAATAACCAATATTTCATGGATGCAAGGAAATTACTTTGATTGAAGACTAGAAGTATCTATTTAACTTCTCACCATCAGATGCAAATATTCTTGCCTTAATATAGTTCTTAACATACATTTAGCATAAATGGTGCCATGTTGCTTCCCATTATTTGTGAAAATTTGTTTATGTGGACATGTTTGACTGCATGTGACTATGCATGTGTGACACATAAAAAACGTTGCTATGGCTGCTCTCATTCAGAATGATCAAAACAATTATACCACAAACTTCTTTAACCTCATTGACATAATTATCTTCTTCATTTTCTCTCTGATCTCCAACCATATTTGCATGATCTGCATTCCATATTGTCAATTGATCTTTGCTGCTTACTCCTTGCAAGCACAAAAGCTGTCTTGGTGGTGTCTTCATGGTCATGAAGAAACACGCTTTTATGATGTTTTATTCTAGTGAAAACTGAAGTCCTTTTGATGTGATATACATCAACCTACACCATAGTTTCCTAAAGAATAATTCTGATTGGACTATGAAGGATGTTAATATATTTGGAAGATTTAATGATTTCATTCACATATTTATAATTCTGTGAGGCTCTTGTTCTCAGGTTACTGATCAAAGAAGCCATTCCCTGACAACTTCAGAAATATAGAAAAGAAATACAAATCAATACATCCAGCCTGTATACTTGATGCAGTGACTAGCTAGAATTACATCATCTTTATGCTTGAGTGTTGAAAAATGTGCTAATACCAACCAAGCATATGTAATTTATCTAAATAGATCTGTTGGCCTATATAGCAATGTTTAATCCATAGCATCTGTAAATGGCATGAGAGAGCTTGATGTCAAGTTGAGTTGGTGCTCATTAAGTGGCTTGACTTGAGAATCTCTGATCTGCTCTTGTATTCACATGGTTTCACAAAAATTCATACCAACTCCCCTGCAATTTCACACCTTAAACACTAGCTTATCTTCAGAGAATTATACCTAATTAACCTTTCATCAGGAAACACTGCATCTTTTCTCATAGGATAAGCAATTCAAGCAGATAGATCCGAGCAACTTCAACCAAGAGAAGACTGATCTGGGGTGCACAAAGACTCATGCGCTTTAGATTCATGTCTTACATTTTGATGAAAGTAAACCATCTATTTTCTTGTTTGATATATGTTTCAATGTCCTTTCTCACAGCATTATTTATACTGGCTCTGCAATCATCATTGGGGCTTTTGGACTAGCAAAATTGTGCTGGGCTGGATTTCACAAGCAGCCCACTTCCATATGATTCTGTGCCCATAAGCAGACAGGAAAAGTTTTGTATACCGCCCTTAGTATAGCATGGCCTGCACCGGGCATGGTGATTTGCCCGTGCATGGGCCGCGTCGAGAGGCCTGCCCGTGAGTCCTGCATCGCTAATGCGCAGGCCCGCATGTGGACGAATCACCCCACCCGATGCAGGCCATGCTGCACCGGATTGGCGTACAAAGACTTTTCCAAGCAGACATCCTCTTTCTCAGTATGAGACAAATGCTAGCAGATACAGAACAAAGATGTTGAGTAGGGTACAGTGCTAATCTGGTGGAACTCAGTGAAAACCTGCCCTTAGTTTTGTCTAATTATTTCAACACACAGAAAGTCTGTTAACATTTTGTTAAGGTTTATTAGGTTTAAATCTGGGGGCAATCAGACTTTCCCTGGATAAAGTTGTTTCTGAATGAAGTACCGGATGTCTTAGAAGCCATGAAAGATTCCCATGTCAAGGGAGAGGCTGCTAAAGGTACCACTGATGTTGTGTTATTCAGTTCTGTTTAAAGGAGATTTAAGCTAGCAAAATAATCGTTATCTATCATTATTAATGAATCTACATAGAGATTATGATCTAACCAGCCGTAAAAGGGGCCATGGTTCCATAATTTCTGACAAGCCTCCCGGGTCTCTATGGTTTTTGAATATTTGTAATGAGTACTCTCAATCTCTTGACTTGATTGTAAGATTGAATGGTACAATCGTTTCAAATGGCATGTCTTATTTATAGAACGTTCATGATTTAGCCTTCTTAATCATGCAAGAAACATGTCATGCCCGGCAATGAAGCATCTGAAGGTATTAGTTGGTTCAGGCATGAAAGGTAGCTTTGCTACTTTGAGCTAGAGGTGTCAAATGGACCACCTTCATGATGCCCGCAGGCCATGTAGGCATGGCGGCCCATCACAAACTAGCATGGCATGGCATGGCATGCGGACTGGGATAAGGAAAAGTCTTTCTTGCATCGGGGTTCAGTGCAGAAAGTGTGCACCGCGCATGACTAATGCGTGCGAGCGCGCATGCCACGGCCCATTGGGCCGTGGGATAATCTATGGCCTACAAAAATGCCTTACTAGCACTAATGGATTGGCTCATCGCACACCTCGTTGGACTAGCCCATTTGGCCTGGCACACCAGGCCCACCATGCCCACCAATCCGGCATATGAGCCTGGCCTGTCAGGTATGATGCATTGGGCATGCCTGGCCCGATGGAATTTTTTCCCAAAAATACCCCCCAAAAGAACTATTTGTCTTTCTTAACGGCTATAAACAACTAGTTTTTAAAGTTATTTCGATAATTTGGAAGCCCTCCAACCTATCTTTCTCATCTTATACTAAATCACAAACTCTTTATAGTTCTTTTAAGTCCTTCTTATCTTAATACAATCTCTTCTATTCCTCTTCAATTGTTTTAATTTCTCTCTACTTTTTAGCCAGCTATCTTAAATTATCTCTTTAATCTTTATTCTTACTCTCTATCCTCTATAATAAACAATATTTGGTACTAGTAACTCTCACTCACCTTATGGCTAAGAGTTTCTTCACTTCAATATCAATATCGATATGACAAAATATAGGGCACACTAGTCATAGATTGGAGCTAGTGTCCTTGAGCCCATTGCTGCCATCGATGCCACATCAACTAGGTTCAGAGCTAGACCTAAGATTTCTAAAATTTAGCTATATTTTGACAGCAAAGAAATCACCAACAAGGAGCTTCGTGCTATTGTAAAGCCTACAAGAAGGACTACAATAGAAACTAATCATCTGACTTGGCAGCAAAAGAAGTATGAAAGTATAGCTTATGACATCATCTAAACTCAAATCAGGACAAGAAGGTAAATTAAGAAAAAACATATATTCTTAAGAATTAAATAGGAAAGAATTATTAAAATTATTGTAAATAGTAAAATTCTTTTATTTTTATCAAAATTCAAGATTTGAAAATATATGAAAATTGTCCTAAATCTTGTATTTAAAAAGTTTTCTAAAGTGCCACCAAACCTGATTATTTTAAACAATATTTTGATTATAAAGAAAATATAATTTCACATTAAAAATTTTCATGGTAGAATAGTACTTGCATATGATATTTAGAGTAATGCTATTAAATTATCTTATATTTGTGGTACTATGCATTAACTGATTACAATTAGGTAATATAAAAAAGACTTTTTAGTTTTAAATTAATTGAATATCCGTACATTGCCGCCGCCATCCATGTTGTTATCATGCAAATAGTATGTAACTACCATATATATGATTATTTTTTAATTAGTTTAGATAGTGTATCTAATAATAATATTGCTATTAAATTACTTAAACTCTATATGCATTTCATCTTTAATTAAAAATTATTAAATATTAGATGTGCATGTCATATTATCAATTTAATTATACAAGATAGTTTAAAAGTTATCAAATCATATCTAGGTAAAGTTGGATATGTTATTAAATATACATATTCTTTAGGAGCTAGAAGAGAAGTATTAAAGCTTTATGTACTACTTATGGATTAAAATAAAATAATTTTTATTAGATGTAAAATACAAATAAAATTTTACACATTTAATGTTACAATCATATTTTGAGTATAAAGATATCATACTAAGTTTTATAATACTCATTTTCTCAGTAAACCTATATTAGGTTCTCATTGGAATAATTCCATTATTATTATGTAATTTTTGAAATATTTTTACAAAGCTATTAATATTTTATTTGGTACTTGTTATCCTACCTCTCCCTAGTTTTATAATAAATATATAATATTATCAACTATTTTTTACAAATATAAGGAAGCTACAAGGTTTGAAAATATAATTTTACCAATGTAAATAAAATTTAATAAATATTGAGAAGAAATTTCATATTTTCATTGTTTAGCTTTAATTACATGTTAGTTAAATTAGATGGTTTGTATATATTATTATAGTTTATAAAACATGAATTAGGAAATAAATAAAAATACATTTAAAGATGAAATTAGAAATTTATTAAATAAATGTTTGTATTATATGATCAAAAATATAATAAAGATAACAAGTCCTTAACTACAAGATCAGCCCTAGATAGTAGTAGTGGGGCAGGACTTGATTAAAAAATTAAAAAGCTACCACTTCACCATCTTCATCTACTAAATTAAATTTTTATCTGGATAATGATTTTATAAACCTCCTAACTAAGGTAGAAGCAGATAATTTTGATTTTTTTGACTTGATGGTAAGCATATGAAATAATTATCGCATGCTTTCCATCATAGTTTATGATCTACTAACCCTTTCAATATCCCTGGTAGCATAGAATTTTCTTTTAATGTAAAAAGATAGGTACTCAATGAGAGGAGTGAATTGAAGCTTGATATAGTAGATATGTTAGTTTGCCTTAAAATTTGGTATGATGCATAAGACAAGATGAAAGGTTAAAAGAATAATGATGAAGAGTCTCATTCTAATGAGAACGAATAGAGTAATAAAAGACTAATTGTACAAAAAGGTATGATTTGTCGTGGTCCTGAAGGCTAAATAAGAGGAATAACCATAATGGGTCGCACTAACAGCATGCCCCAAAAAAGATAAGTATATTTAATTTAATTTATTTAATCTCTCTAAAATTAATTTTAAATTCATAAAATAATAATAATTAAATGATTTTTTTTTTTTTTTTTTGTAAATTAGCCCATAATGTCCGATTACCTTAGGTCGGAGCCATGTGATAAAAAAAATGAAAATGAAGATTGAAGATTTTTCTTTGATGGTTAGAAGACGAAAATAGAATAGAGTAAAACAACAATATGATAGCATAACCACGGTAATAAACCACTTGCTTACTCGCAAACAAATATATGTATATCATTTATTTTATTTAAATAATATTAAAAAATTTGATAGGCTGGCATGCAGGTTAGGCATGGGACCCAAGGCAACCTACCAGGCCAGGCCTATGGGCCATGCTGGGCTGCCCCTTAGTCTGGCGGGCCGTATTGGCATGACCCTACAAGAGTTATACCGGGTTAACACGGTCGGACCTGTTTGACACTTTTTTACTTTGAATAACATACAAGTGTCATATCATTTAAGTCTTACTACTTGGATGAATTGGCTTGTGTTAGGCACCAAACAAAGGTCACTTAACCAAGAAAACATCCAATCTGAACTTGATCCAAATCCACTATTAATCCAACCATCAAAACTTGAACCAAATGATTCAACTTTGAGCCCTCTCAATCCAAAAGCAATTTGGATTGGATTGTCTGGAGCACGACTTGGATTGGATTGGATTGGAAACGTCCACTATAGTCTAAACATCGATTACAGATTAGGTTAGGTACGTAGTTGCCCTCTCTTCACTCAAACAACTCAAGTTTCTGAGGTAAAAATATGTTATAGACTTTATTAATCCCGTAGGTTCTTTACTGGGGATACGATGGATAGGCAAGGTCTTCTAATAAGGTTGCCTGGGACCCAGGCCGACGACCCCAGATGTTTTGAGGTCGGATGAGGAAGTTGTTGTAGTCTCAGATCTATTATATATATAATAAAGGAAAGCCGTGATCCAATCCTTCAATTCAACTCCAGTTTGACGCCACCTGTTTCCTTCTCTCTATCTTTGCTTGCAACGTATCTAAAAAAGCTTTACCAACATACCAATCCATCGAACAAGAAATCTGGTACATCCCGTTCGATCGATGTTCTACACGTAAGAACGCGAGGGCATTGCCATCACGCAATCTGATCCGTTAATTTGATTAAGTTGCCAGGCATTTAATGGCTGTTTTTTTTTTTGGTTACCACATGGCAACATGTTATTGGATCCTTTTCTCGGGAGCTTGTATTTACACCGCAAAAATTACTCTATGCGGATCACACCCCCTCGATTTTTTTTTTAAATTTTAAATCTCTAAACTATCCTTAAATCCTTTCCCATCAATTTTTTTCTCTCTACACCCCTTCCAACCGATACCCTCATCTTCTCTTTCCTTCTCCTTCCTCGGTCAGTAGCACAACACCTATGGCGACAGCGAGCGAGTGCGACAGCCTTCATCAATCAAGCACCTCACTCCAAACCCCCATGGCCCTTGGCTTTCCTCAGCTCCTTTTTCTAACCCGCTCTGGCCCTCTCTCCTTCGGCACCGACTTCCCTCTCTTAGCCCTTCGCTTCCCCTTGCCCTTCTGTTCGGTCATGTCAGGCCGAACAAAGGCCCTCTGTTTGGCTAAACAGAGGGCCTCTATTCAACCTGGTAACAGAAGGCCTTTATTCGACTTATCAAGACCAAACGGAAGCTTTTCATTCGGCTTTGATAGGCTGAACAGAGGGACGTGGGAAGTAGGAGGAGAGGAGGAGGGTGATTTGTTCCAGTGGGCTTCCGTTTGACCCAGATAGGCCGAATGGAGGGATGTGGGAGGAGGGTGGGGGAGGAGGGGGGAAGGGTAGTTTGTTCGATGGAGGGCATGGAGAGAAATTTTTGTGGTGAGAAAGGAATTTAAGGATAGTTTAAGAATTAAAAAAAAATTAAAATTGGGAGGTGGGGGAGGGGGGGAGTAATTTTGTGGTGTAAATAGAAACTTCCCCTTTTCTCTATACCATGTCTCGTTGATTGCCCCTTGATTTTTTTTTCTCTCCCAACCTCCATTGCCGCGTATAAAAAATCCTAGCTTTTTTTCCTTTTCTAAATGAGATGCTTTACCCCTTTTTTCTATTATTTTTAAGCAGAACAAAAGTTTTTTATCTAGTTTATTTTTTAAGTCAATCAATCTCTTATTTTTAACTAATTCTTTTTTTCCAACATCAAATTATTTTTCTTCTTTCTAATTGGTTCGTTATCTATTTTCTAATTTTTTTTTCAATAACCAAATTTTGTAATCAAATAATTATTTTTTAGCCTTTTTTTTCTTTTACCCAATGAGGAACTTTTTTTGATCCATAATTTTTTAAATCAAATTATTTTTAGCCTATTTTTTTCTCTTTTTTCTCGTGAGAAACATATTTTTCCTATTTAAAACAATTTTTTCAACAAACTATTATATTTTTATCCTATTTTTTCTTTTTATTAATTTTTAGTCGATAAAACTGTTAGTAGGTTTAATCTTTTGATCTAATCAAATCATCTTTTCTACCGAAATCTATCCATCAAGTTTTTATAACTCCAAACACCCTAGCTTTGAAAAAGAAAAAATCTAGTCGTCGAAGCCTTCAAGAGAGCTAGCACTCCGAAAAGGCTAGTTATGATTAGAATCATGGTGTGGATCACTTATAGAGGCTATACACCTTTGTGTGGCTTATAGAAGCACCATCTGCCTTCCGTTGTTGTGAGAGTCGTTCAGCATCCGAAGGTAAGAGATTTTAAAGTAACTGGTGACTTAGATATGATCTAAGGCACTAGACCATATGCATAGATATGATCCATGCTGCATAGTTGTAAACTATGCTATTTGTATTTACACAGATTTGATCTGTGCATTTTTCTTTTACAGCTTTATGTATAATTTTCATATTATGATCCTATTGTAGGCTGATATTGAATTAGATCCAATATTTTATTATTTCTATTGCATATGTATTTTAGAAATATTTTAAAATGCAAACCTATAGCCTATTTATTAATAAACCAACAATACTTCCCTAGCTATAACAACCAACAATTTGAAGATCCTCGAGTAATGAAAGGAACATCAAGTGAACTCATAAAGGAAACTTATCAGGGAATAGAATATCCTTGCCCATGCATGCCTCTGTATGGTCACATCATCGGCATCATCAGATAAGATCCCAAAGCAGTCACTTAGCTAAGGAGCAAACATGACCGCTTAATTGTAGCTAGTGGTAGTCTAATCCCAGAAATCGCTCACACTCAACAAACCAGCCATATCTAAGACTCCCTATCACTAGTCAACCATCCATGGGGAGTCCAATTTATACGGAGATGCCCTTTGTGATGCCCCTTTCAGTAGTTTCACATTAAAAAATTAAGAGTTGATTGAGTGATTTATATGTGGTAAAGTAAGAAGGACAAGGTACCAATTGGATCCATTTTGGACTGTGGTGGCCCAAGTTCGTGTCGACCTTGTCCGTCTTGCTTTCTTGTAACGAAACGGACCCGTGGACCTGGGTCGTTATAATTATGGTATCAGAGCCACACACCAGTCGAAAGTACAGGAGCTAAGTGCCACACAGGACAAAGTGCTACATTCATTAAGGTTCAAACTATGATGTATCACTAAACTGAAGGTCAGGGTGTTTTCTTAACCTGCCATAAAGTTGAGATTGGATTTTTAATGAGAGGACCCATTAAAAAGCCTAACTATAACCATCCATGAGGTTGACTAGTTGAAGGACCAAGAGTCTGATTTATCTATAAAAGAGAACTTCAAATAAAAATGGTCAATTGCACTCAATCGTGTTTTATCGATGACGGGATGTAAAATATAGAAAACAACCCTATCGTACAAAAATGGGCTCTAGCATAAGAATCATGACTAGCCATTGTTCTTTGCAAGGTCACAACTCTTCTAAACAAGAAGTTTTTTAGATCTTTCCCACCATCTCGATCCATGAATTCTTTGTTGTCCTCTCCACCTCCGAACCTTCAACTCATACATAAGATTGTCTCCTCACTCAGATTATCTTTAACCAAAATCTTAAAAAAGTAGAGCTAGTGGACATTCTAATCACCTGCTAGCATGTCTGCTGAGCCATGCCAAATTTTTATTGAAAAAATAAAGAAATATTTTGTAATTCAAAGTGTTTTAAAAAGGCTAAATAGGTGCTGAAGTGGCATTGTATTGCAGTGGTGCATGCCATCACAGGCACCTAAATCCTTTTTGCTAACTATACATAGCATGTGATTAAACAATCAAGCTCCCCAACCATCGATGCAATTACCATACTTCTCTAACGCGCTCATTTTCAATTGAAATTCAGCCAACTCTAACTTTACCAAGCACCACTTAAAAGAATTGTAATATAGAGATAAATCATACTATAAAAGAACTGCAGACCATACTAAATGACCCTGTGGCTGAGAACAATGTTCAAATGGCATCAGGTTATAATAGACCTTTACCTCATTTAGTATGTTTTACAGGGTCACCAACTCCAGCACCCATATCAAAGAGTTCAGCTCTTTACTACCAAGGCTATTTTGGTACCTGCAGAATATCAAATTGTAAGGAATATTTGCTAATCAACGAAGAACCAAGAAGAAATCATATTTCGCCTCATATCAAGATAGAAGACCCAATGGGAGGCAAATGCAAGTGTTCCAGATGAATGCATAATGAAAAGGAAGAAGTTGGGCGAGTAGCTATACTCTGATTATTGAAGATAAAGGCTGATACGACTGGCCGTTTTCCCTGGGTAGTATATCTTTTGCACAGTTTTTGAAAGCAATGATGTGACAGCAAAACCCCTTTCGCGGGGCAACCAGCGTCGGCCTTCAACGTCGGCCCCAGCACTGAGACTTTGGCTCCGGCCTCCAGTGTTGGTGTCCAGCGTCGGCCACCAGTGTCGGCCTTCAGAGTCGGCCCCAGCACTAAGACTTTGGCTCCGGCCTCCAGCACTGGCATCCAGCGTCGGCCCCCAGTGTCGGCCTTCAGTATCTTCCGTATGCTCAATGACCCGTCTCATTCAACCGATCTTGTGATCTAAGGTCTACTGCCAAGCACCTCCTCACCAAAATCACGGGCAGGTGTTAGCTTGATCGGCAGTTACCGCTATAAGCGGCCCTTATCCAGCAACAGCCCAACGACTTGCCATTCGATGAAACATCACAGCGGGATAGACTCGACGGTTCCAATAGAATGAGGTAAGCGGGATCCCAACAGGTATAAAAAAGGACCCTAGCTCCATGCAAGGGGACTCTCTCTGACTTCCTCTTCAAGAATTCTACACAGAAATCATATCCCTGTTCGACGACTCACTGACTTGGACGTCGGAGGGTCCCCGTCGGAACCACCGGTCTGGGACTTTTTGCAGGCTCCAGAAGGAAGACGGTGACCTCTCTGCGCACGCAGCAATCCTAGCCTACCCAACGTTCATCGTATGTGATTTGGCAGCAACAGATTGGCGCGCCAGAAAGGGGAAGACCGGGTCGAAAGTTCTCCTTGGAACCCCTCCAATTTTGCAAAGAAACGATGGTGACCATGCGAGCACAAGAAGCTTCCTCCAGTCAGGCAGCAGGGCGCATCCCATGAGTTGAGCATTCGGAGGCCAATCTCCATGCTCTGCCCCCTGCACTGACAAGCCAACCCGACCGGCTTGAAGTTCTAGCCCACCAGGTCCAGGATCTGACGACGATGGTCCGGGGGCTGCAAGAGCATTACTTGACTGTTGTAACTCAACCCCCTACGCTGGACGAAGGGGTGCAGGGAACAGTCCAGTCTCACCAAGGAGGGACCCCGCCTGAGGTCTCCCATCGCTCACCCCCCGAACCTCATCACCGAGGGACCTCAAAGCGACGGCGGTCTCCCTCCCGCCGCTCCGGTCGTTCCCACCACCGACTGGAGGAAAAGAGTCCAGGCGGGCACGTTCTTTGCGCCGGCGATCTTCTTCAGCTCCTTCTTCCGATTCATCCCGAGGTGACACTCCCCGAAAAATCACCCGTCGGGCCGAGCAAAGGCTCGACGAGTATCATCAACGGTTGGACGAGCTCAGCTGCCGGATCGCCGATCCTTACGCGGCGGAGTATGAGCGTCGCCCCCCGCTTTCTCGCCATATCATGGAGGAACCGGTCCCACCCCGGTTTCGTCTCCCTCAATTGGATCCATATGATGGAACGACGGACCCCTTGGACCATCTGGAAAGCTACAAGGTCCTCATGCAGGTCCAGGGAGTGATGGACTCCCTTTTATGCGTCGCCTTCCCGGCCACGCTCCGCAAGGCAGCACGCGCGTGGTACTCCCGTCTGCCCCCACGCAGCATCAACTCGTTTCGGCAACTTGAGCGATCTTTCTGGCTCATTTTGATGCCTGTCGAAAGATCCCACGAGTCGCAGATAGCCTCTTTACTATCCAGCAGAAGAGTGGCGAGACCTTAAAGGATTTCGTCGCTCGATTTAAGGAAGCAGCGTTGGAGGTGTACAACCTGGAAGACTCCGTAGCCACCTTGGCCCTGAAACGGGGACTTCGCCCATCCAGATTCGCTTACTCCCTGGATAAGAAGCCTCCGCGTTCCTACGCCGAGCTTCTAAGCCGGGCACAGAAGTACATCCGTGCTGACGAGGCAGATTCCTCAGGAGAGAAGTTGACAAGAACCCGATAATAAATCGCCGCCTACTGATCACACCGGTGCACGACCTCGGAAGCCCGAGCCTCCACGATGCTCAGATCGCCGACCACAGGCGCTGGTTCCTAAAGAGCAGTTCACTCCCCTCATGGCTCCCATCTCTCACATCCTACTGGAGATCGAGGAGGAATCTTACTTCAAGCGTCCGGCTCCCTTGAAGTCCGGGGCCCCCCGCAACAAGGAGTTTTACTGCCGGTACCACCGGGACTATGGCCACGACACCGAAGACTGCCGCCATCTAAAAAAGGCCATCGAGGAGCTGGTTCAGCAAGGCCACCTGGGCAAGTTTGTTCGAAGGGGGAATCTCCCCGCGACGGGCCCCACGGTGCCTCCGAGTCGCCCGTCTGGCATAGATAATGCTCCAACCGAGAAGACATAGCCATGATTTCCTGGGGAGCAGATGGTGGTTCGAAGAGGCAGCGAGAGGGAATAGACTCTGTAATTTCTTTCTTCGGAAAGGATCTAGATGGGGTAGTTAATAAACACGACGACAGCGTCGTGGTATCCATGACTATAGCCAAACATCCTGTAAAAAGAATTTTAATTGATAGTGGGAGCTCGGTGGATGTCTTGAGCTATGAGGCTTTTGTTCGAATGAACTTGTCAAGATCCTTGCTCCGACCCATTTCCGTACCGCTAATGGGCTTCACGGAGATTCGGTGAACGTTGAGGGTGAAATTGCCCTCCCGGTCATGGCTGGAACCCCTCCATGTCAGAGCACTGTGGTTATAAACTTCTTGGTGGTCCGGGTCCCGCTTGCTTATAATGCCATCTTGGGAAGACCAGGGTTAAACCTGTTGGATGCCGTAATCTCCACCAAGAGGTTGTTGGTAAGGTTCCCCACCAATGAAGGGGTCGGAGAAATGAAAGGAGAGCAAAGCCCATCAGCCTTGCTACCATTTGTCTCCTAGCCCGTTGAATGCGGCGTCGGCAACAGCCTCTGAGTCACTCGATCCTAGGGAGTTGGAAGAAGGGGAGAACCGGCAGAGCACCTTCTAACCCTCCCCTTGGGTGATGACCCGGCAAGGGCTGTTCAGGTGGGGGCATTGCTCCCAGAGGAAGCACGACATCAACTTCTTACTTTCCTGTGTGCCAACATCGACGTCTTCGCATGGTCATCCTCAGACATGCCGGGCGTCCCTGAAGAAGTAATCACCCATCGACTTAACCTCAAGCCAGAGTGTCGGCCAGTCCGACAGAAAAAGAGAAACTTTGCTCCAGACAGACAGAAAGCTATTGACGAGGAGATCCGCAAGTTAATTGCTGCGGGCCATATTCGGGAGGTCCATTACCCTGAATGGTTGGCTAATGTGGTGCTAGTCCGCAAGGCCAATGGAAGCTGGAGAATGTGCGTAGATTTCACCGACCTCAACAAGGCATGTCCCAAAGACAGCTTTCCCCTGCCTCGAATCGATCAACTGGTGGACGCTACATCCGGCCATGAGGTCCTTAGCTTCATGGATGCTTTCTCTGGATACAACCAGATCCGGATGAATCCGGCGGATGAAGAAGCTACCTCCTTCATAACTGAAAAGGGGCTATATTGCTACAAGGTAATGCCTTTTGGGTTAAAGAATGCGGGAGCCACTTACCAGAGGCTGATGAACAAGGTCTTTGAAGGTCAGATAGGGCGTAACATGGAAGTGTACGTGGATGACATGCTGACAAAAAGCGTTCATGCCAGTGACCACATCGCGGACCTAGCAAAAACTTTTGACAGCCTTCGTCGGTACCAGATGAAGCTGAACCCTCGCAAGTGTGCATTTGGGGTAACAGCTGGGAAGTTTTGGGTTTCATGGTAACCCGGAGGGGGATCGAAGCAAACCCAGACAAAGTCCAAGCCATCTTGGACATGAGGCCTCCTGCCAATAAGAAGGAAGTACAGCGCCTGACAGGAAGAGTAGCCGCCCTAAGCCGCTTCCTATCCAAGTCCGCTGAAAGGTGTCTGCCTTTCTTCAAGGCGCTTCGCAGAATTAACGAGTTCGAGTGGACGAAAGAATGCCAGAGGCGTTCGAAGGGTTAAAAGAATTCTTATCTACCCGCCACTGCTAGCCAAGCCGACGGGTGGAGAAGAACTCCTTCTGTACCTTACGGCCTCTCCTGAAGCTGTCAGCTCTGTGCTAGTCCGTGTGGACATTGATGGCACACAAAGGCCAGTATACTATACGAGTAAGGTGCTTCATGATGCAGAGACCCGATATTCAAACATGGAAAAAATCATCTTTGCATTGATCGTGTCTGCCCAGCGTCTGCGGCCGTACTTCCAAGCCCACCCGATCGTGGTGATCACCGACCAGCCTCTAAAGACAGTTCTAGCTCGTCCAGATACTTCCGGCGGCTGGCCAGGTGGGCCCTCAAGCTGGAGGAGTTTGATCTGTCTTTCCGCCCTCGTTCGGCCATGAAGTCTCAAGTCTTGGCAGATTTTTGGTCGAATGTACTTGGGGAATAGAGTCACCTAAAGAACTTCCTGCGGACACTCAGCCCCTTGGAACCAGTGATGATGAGTGGGTCCTTCATGTGGATGGGGCATCGAACTCTCAAGGGAGCGGAGCAGGCCTCATCTTGGCCAACTCGGATGGGGTGTACCGAGTGTGCACTTCGCTTCCTCTTTTCAGCCACTAATAATCAGGCGGAATATGAAGCTTTGTTATCCGGAGTAAGATTGGCTCGAGAGCTTGGGGTGAAACGCCTTAGAGCTTTTACCGACTCCCAACTGGTTGCCGGCCAGATTACAAAGGCAGTACGAGGCAAGGGATCCCATCATGGCCCGCTACTTAGATATGGTGCACTCGCTGGTTTCCCCCTTCACTCACTTCAGCGTCAGCTACATTCCTCGACAAGAGAATGCTAGAGCCGACGCCTTATCCCGTCTCGCCGCCTCAGCTGATGGGATGTTGGGAAAGGCTTATGTGGAGCACTTAGAAGCCCCGAGTATTGATGTACCAAGAGAAACTTTACCAGTGGAGCAGGAGCCCTCCTGGATGGACGCCTATGTCCAATACTTTACTGAGGGCATCCTCCCAGAAGACCCTGCCGAAGCTAGGAAACTTAAAAGATGGGCCCCAAAGTTCTTCATTATGGAGGGAAAGCTCTACCGAAGGTCATTCTCATACCCTATCTCAGGTGTGTCGGTCCTACCGACGCCAATTATATTCTGCGGGAGATACACGAAGGGATATGCGGAAGCCATCTGGGGGGCAGGGCTCTTGCATATAAAGCTCTACGTCAGGGGTATTATTGGCTGACAATGAAGGAGGATGCATCTGAACTCGTTAAAAGATGTGACAGCTGCCAGCGTCATGCCAACATCCAACATCAACCGGCGTCTCAGCTGACCCTCTAGTTGCACCATGGCCCTTCGCACAGTGGGGCATGGACATCCTGGGACCGTTCCCTCCTGCCTTCGGACAACGTAAGTTCCTAGTGGTGGCCGTTGATCATTTTACTAAATGGATCGAGGCGGAAGCTCTTGCTAAGATCACAGAAGCCAAAGTAAGGGCTTTCTTCTGAAATCTGTGGTGTGCCGGTTCGGGTTACCGCGCACCCTCGTTACAGACAACGGCCGACAGTTTGATAATACGGCCTTTCGAGAATTCTGCAATGGCCTGGGCATTCATCATCGATTCACCTCAGTAGGGCATCCCCAAACCAACGGCGCAGCCGAGGTGACAATCGCATCATCCTCCAAGGGCTCAGGGCTCGGCTAGATAGCTGCAAAGGGCGCTGGGTGGAAGAACTTTCCAGTGTGCTGTGGGCCTACCACACGATGCCACGAGCACCTACAGGGGAAACCCCTTTCAGCTTGGTCTTTGGGACCGAGGCGGTCATCCCCGTGGAAATAGGAGCTCCTAGTCCCCGGATGGAATTATACCACGAAGAAAGCAACTCAAACCAGCTAAGGGCTGATCTGGATTTGGTGAAGAATTGCGAGATCAAGCGCAGCTTCGTATGGCAGTGTTCCGTCAGCGAGTGGCCAAGCACTACAACTCTCAGGTGTGACCCAAGACATTCCGGCCGGGAGACCTTGTCCTACGAAGAGCTGAAGTATCAAAGCCGACAGAGGGGGGCAAGCTGGCACCAAAATGGGAAGGACCATACCGTGTCAAGGAGATGCTTCACCATGGGGCGTATAAAGTCGAAGAGCTAGATGGGAAACCGCTCCCTCGCACCTGAACGCCGACAACTTACTCCGATACTATCAATAGAACTCTATTGTCATTAATTTGAATTGATTTGATACATGAATGAACAACATGATCTTGTTTTCGAACGAGTATGTTTAACACCAAAGACCGGCGCCCAGCGTCGGCGTACCAAAGACCAGGTACGCGTTGGCACCAAAGACCGGCGCCCAGCATCGGCACAAAGACCAACTCTGGTTGGCACCAAAGACCGGTGCCCAGCATCGGCGTACCAAAGACCAGCTACGCGTTGGCACCAAAGACCGGCGCCCAGCATCGGCATCAAAGACCAACTCCGGGTTGGAAACAAAGACCGGCGCCCAGCGTCGGCATACTAAAGACCAACTCCGCGTTGGTAGACGGACCGGCGTCCAGCGTCGGCACTTTAATGACCAACTCCGCATTGGTACCAAAGACCGGCACCCAGCGTCGGCAACAAAGACCAACTACGGGTTGGCACCAAAGACCGGCGCTCAGCTACGGTAACAAAGACCAACTACGCGTTGGCACCCAAGACCGGCGTCCAGCGTCGGCATACCAAAGATCAACTCCGGGTTGGCACCAAAGACCGACACCCAGCATCGGCAACAAAGACCAACTATGCGTTGGCACCAAAGACCGGCGTCCAGCGTCGGCATACCAAAGACCAACTCTGGGTTGGCACCAAAGACCGGCGCTCAGCGTTGGCAACAAAGACCAACTACGCATTGGCACCAAAGACCGGCGTCCAGCGTCGGCATGCCAAAGACCAACTCCGGGTTGGCACCAAAGACCAGCGCCCAGCGTTGGCAATAACGACTGACGCCCACGTCGCCACCGAATGTTGGCCTTGTTCCAACACTTAGGACAATGTCACGGCTCGCGGTCCTATTTAGCGTAACCTACTATACATAGCCCTATTGGTCGGTGATTCACGACAGTTTGAACAAATAAAGTTAATTATAACCAAAGGGGCGAAATAGAGATTAAAAACATTCATTAATAGTTATAGGGCTACAAAGTCGCCGACTCAGGTCAGGCACAGATCAATACAAAAAGAGAAACCAAAAGCTGTTAATGGTCATCCGAAGCCGGGGCATCATCCTCAGGGACATCATCAGGCTTCAGTCCCTCAATATCCTCCAGGTCGTAAAGCTCCTAGATTTTATCTTTGCAGTCTTGAAAGCCAGCGTCATAAGCAAGCGCCGCTGACTCGGCCACCTCCTTGTCGAAGGCTTTGGATTTTTTGAAATCTTCTATGGCCTCGGCCACCCTCTTTTCAGCCTCGATGGCCCTCCTCTGGGCCTCTGCCACTGCCGCCTCCAGATCTGCAATTTTGGTTATGTACTGGCGGGTGGCTTCCTTGGCTGCATTTGTCTCAGCGGCGGCAGAACTTAATTGGGTCCTCAAAACACACGCCTCCAATTCTGCCGCCTTCAGCTTCTCTTCGGCTGCTCTTTGGCCCTCCTCGGCTGCTCTCTGTTTTCCTTTGCCACCTGAGCATTGTCCAGCTCATTGGCGGCACGGCGCTGAGCAACCTCCAGCGCATATTCAGCCCTCTCGGCTCTCAGTCGAGTAACATCGATCTCACCCTTTAGGGTGGCCCTAGTATCCTCTAGAGCCATTGCCGCCTTCTCCGCTTTGACTTGGAGGGACAACATCTCCTCCCGCGCTTGTTCGATGGCGGTATCGCTCAGGGTCCAGAGGTTTTTAAGGGCGACAAGAGAATTCAAGGCCTGGAGGAAATGTCAAGATGAGAAAAAGAAAGGGAGGAAAAGAGACAACAATGGCGCAGAAGCTCACCCAGGGATGCGCCACCGATGCTTCGCGAAAGAAGGCGACTCTCCCCTGACCCCGGAGATATTCTTGCACCTCAACCACCACGGCTTCCTCCACGGTCCGTGCAGCCCAGCGGCCGTGTTTGCCAACAGCGACTGGAAGGAAGGATCGACACCCCTCTCTTCCCTTGGCGTTGGGCTTGCAGGGGCTGATTCCGCCTCTGAGCCTGCCGCCTCTGACTCCTTGGCTGGTCGAGGCACTTCGGCTGATGCCTCCGTGGGGGGCAGGGCAGCGGCTGGAGTCGTCACTATTGCTGCTGGAATTTTGTCTGTCTCTTCGGGCAAGGACGACGGTGCCTCCCCATCGGGAGAAAGGTCGAGCAGGATAATGGGAGGAGCCGAAGCTGAAGATCCTTTCTCCGGTGGGCTCCGCTCCACCTCCTTGCCGGTCTCGGCCCTCGCTGTGTCTGCCATGATGGGTTCGTCGGCTTGGGTTTGGGCCGCCTCGCCTGCGCGCGAGGATTCCACAGTTTTGGCCCCCTGGGCTCGGCCTCCCCAGCGTCGGCCCTTTTAGGGCCGCCCTTCTTCAAGACCTTTGCACGTAGGGGCTTCACGACTTTAGCCCCTCCGGTGTCGGCCTTCCCCGCGTCGGCCTTCCTAGCACCAACCCTCCCCGTGTCGGCCCTCCTTGGAACTTTAGCAATGGCCCTTCCTTCGGCAGGAGGCGCATTCCTTGCAGCCTTCCTCTTCCTGGTGGCCGCCTGTTTAAGCTCATAAAGTGTCGGCGCCATCCCTACATAGGCAAAGGATAGTTAAGAAAAAAAAAAAGAAAAAAAAGAGAAAAAGAGAAGCAGAGGAGAAGAGAGGCGAGTGATCAAGTGCTCACCCCTCGCGGGAACTAAACCGGCACGATGAAGATTCTCCTCGGCTAAAAGCATATTACACCGAGGGATGTCGGCAGTCAGAAGCTGCCCAAACGCCATCCGGTCTCGTGGAAGGATGGAGGGATCCCTATTGGCATCAATGTTGGGTATCCCCCAGCTTCCACGAACCCCACTGATGTCCGCAAAGAAAAACTTGTCCTTCCACCCTTTAACGGAAGTAGGAAGGCACAATTTGAGAATCCTATTAGACCTAGGGGTGAAGGATCACCAACCCGACTGTTTGCGAAGGGTATAAAAGCTACGGAACAAAGAAATACTGGCCTCAATGCCTTGCAAGTGGCAGAGTACCAAAAAACCGACAATAGTTCGGATGGAATTGGGAACTAACTGGGAAGGAGTCAAGGAGTACCGGTCTAGAAGATTAAGAATAAAAGGGTGGATCGGCAACCGGAGCCCGGCCTTAAAAAAGGCTCCGTACAAAGCAACCCTTCCGGAACGGAAGAAGTTACCCTGTCATTGGGGGTAGGGAAGAACAGATGAAGGTCTGAAGGGAAGCTATACTTGGCCTTTAGGTTTACTATGTCTTGAGCAGACATAGAGGACGCAGTCCCTTCGGGGGACTCCTTGGCGACCCTAGAAGGACCGGCAGCCATTGACTGGCTTCGGACGGAAATCCGCCGCCGGCCGGACGAGTCCCGGTTAGGGGACGATTGACTGGTCGCTGCTCCGATGAAGAATGGTTAGAAGAAGGGGTGGACCATTGGCTTGACAAGGAATCAGAAGTCTGAGAAGGATTATGGGAACCCCCCCAGGAACCAGAGATGGAGCAAGAAGGTGAGGAAGCCATGGGAACTAACTTGAAAAACTCGAGCCAAAAACAAAGCACGGGGAGAGAATGAACACGGGAGACAGAGGAACGCTGGCAGACTCGAAAGGGGGCAGCGGCGGAAGAAATGGGGAAGATGCGAAGATAAGGGCTATTTGTCCCCATGACGCCATCTCGAACATCCCACAATCGTCCGATCTGACCACGCGTCCGTCTTCAATTGGGAGGCATTTCGACGGCCTGCCAATGCGAAAAGCTCGAAAAGACCACCGATAAAAAGGGAGGCATTAACCTTATCGCAATGATACTGCTCGCCTTTTCGTACACTGCCCGAGGGAAATCCTTCCTGATCCCAACAAAGGCAAAATTATGATGCGAAAACCGGCCGCCTAGAGGATATTAACACCCCTTTTGCGGGTAAGTAAACGCTCACCCATCTCAGGGGCGGGAGGGCATCTGATACGGCTGGCCATTTTCCCTGGGTAGTATATCTTTTGCACAGTTTTTGAAAGCAATGATGTGACAGCAAAACCCCTTTCGCGGGGCAACCAGCGTCGACCTTCAGCGTCGGCCCCAGCACTGAGACTTTGGCTCCGGCCTCCAGTGCTGGTGTCCAGCGTTGGCCCCAGCACTGAGACTTTGGCTTTGGCCTCCAGCACTGGCATCCAGCGTCGGCCCCCAGTGTCGGCCTTCAGTGTCTTCCGTATGCTCAATGACCCGTCTCATTCAACCGATCTTGTGATCTAAGGTCTACTACCAAGCATCTCCTCACCAAAATCACGGGTAGGTGTTAGCTTGATCGGCAGTTACCGCTATAAGCGGCCCTTATCCAGCAACAGCCCAACGACTTGCCGTTCGATGAAACATCATAGCGGGATAGACTCGACGGTTCCAACAGAATGAGGTAAGCGGGATCCCAACAGGTATAAAAAGAGGACCCGAGCTCCATGCAAGGGGACTCTCTCTAACTTCCTCTTCAAGAATTCTACACAGAAATCATATCCCTGTTCGACGACTCACTGACTTGGGCGTCGGAGGGTCCCCGCCGGAACCACCGGTCCGGGACTTTTTGCAGGCTTCAGAAGGAAGACGGTGACCTCTCTGCGCACGCAGCAATCCTAGCCTACCCGACGTTCATCGTATGTGATTTGGCAGCAACAAAGACTATAAAAAGATATCTGAGATAGCTATTCAGACCTCTTTCATTATTAGAGATAAACATGTAGAAATGTCAAAAGTTTCAGGTTAACAAAACAAATTTCCATTTTGAAATAAGTAGCCATTAAGCAAACGAAGGGATACACAACTTCTAAAGATACAAACACTCGAAATAAAAGCTGGCCGACCCATATCTGCGACAAGGCAATGCAGGGGTCAGGTGTTGAAATCTCAAATATTGTTATCCCTCAAGATTTCAATCCCAATCAATATACTCTATCAACTCCCCCAGGCAAAAGTCCTGGGTTTGAACGTCAGACCAGACCAGGTTCTTGTATACAGCCAAATTCACTCCTGATCTCAGAAAAATGGTAGCCAATGCTTAACCGAATCTATATTAGCTCAGCATAAAAATGAATGTAACCAGGCAATAGAAAGAACTAGCAGAAGCAGTAGAATGCAAATCAACTTAGAGCCTCCAAGGAGTTGCAGGACATATTTCAAATTAGAGGTAAAGATAAATGAGATTTATTTACAACTATTAAGTGCCTCAATTCTCATTAGAAATCACCACCAATCTTAGATGAAATACTGAGGCAATGGTAATCCATTGTGTTATCAAATTTGAGATTGGACTAGAGGAGCAAGAAGCATGTGTTTTACCCAATTGTAATATACTAATTTAATATTAGGGCTGCATTATTTCTCCAGGATATTAAATAGAGATAACAGTGATGCAAACAAGCTCAACATGGATAATTTCTATAGTATATAGGAAAAAAGAAAGTTTGATACACCACTTATTGAGAAAGATTGCTCTTTTATTTTCTGTCCAAAGGAAAACGAAATGATGATGTAGCTTCAAAAAGACCACAACTTGATTAAACTATTAATTCAGTGCCCTTCTGCTTTAAAAAAAAAAATCATTGCTGGGCTGCAATGGTCATTTTACCAAAGTGAATCAATGTTTCATAGTGAAATTTGGATCATAAGTTGTTGCTAGTTAACCTAGTCAAGTAAATAAGTTATTGAGGTTATTTCGAACATCTTAAGAATCTTCAGCTCTGTAAATAAAAGAACAACGTCAAGGTTAAGTCAATCGATTATACTGGCACAAGAACACATTATTGAAATTTTCTTAGGTACTTTTCCTTGACCTTGGGATAGTTTTATGAGACTGCTGGTTATATAGAATGATCATTGGAGGGGATTGTTTACCAAATATTAAGACAATCCTTCTTCTGCTCATGTTACACATGTAATATACTCAAGAAAATAAACACGAACGACATCAAATGTACATGTGTACAGTGAATTAGCAAAAATCTGTAGGGGCATTTTATATTATGATAGAATGTCAAGCATGGATGTCCCCTCCACATAAAACAATTAAACCATAAATAACCCCTTCTTGATAAAGTAGTATTTACCTTGCCTAAAACAATAAGGTAATTCTTTCAAGCATGAACTCTGATAGTACCAACACATGCATATCAATAGAAAATCTCTAAAATTTTTTTAGAAGAAGCATGCAATGATCAAGCAGATTGTCATTACAATCATAGGTTTCAGCACATTAGCTCAGTTAGTGATATACATTCAAGATGACGGATAACTAACAAAACTGGTCCCAAATAGAGCAAACACAAAATGGCTAACTTTCTTGTAAAAAACCATAAATTACAGTAAAGGCTTTATTGCTGGACACAGGTAGTTGATGAATGATATGCAAGGTTGAGGTCATGCTAATAAAATAAACTTACAATTAAACTCTAAAGATAAAAATTAGAAAGAACTAGCAGCAGCAGTAGAATGCAAATCAACTTAGAGCCTCCAAGGAGTTGCAGGACATATTTCAAATTAGAGGTAAAGATAAATGAGATTTATTTACAACTATTAAGTGCCTCAATTCTCATTAGAAATCACCACCAATCTTAGATGAAATACTGAGACAATGGTAATCCATTGTGTTATCAAATTTGAGATTGGACTAGAGGAGCAAGAAGCATGTGTTTTACCCAATTGTAATATACAAATTTAATATTAGGGCTGCATTATTTCTCCAGGATATTAAATAGAGATAACAGTGATGCAAACAAGCTCAACATGGACAATTTCTATAGTATATAGGAAAAAAGAAAGTTTGATACACCACTTATTGAGAAAGATTGCTCTTTTATTTTCTGTCCAAAGGAAAACAAAATGATGATGTAGCTTCAAAAAGACCACAACTTGATTAAACTATTAATTCAGTGCCCTTCTACTTTTTTTTTTTAAAAAAAATCATTGCTGGGCTGCAATGTTCATTTTACCAAAGTGAATCAATGTTTCATAGTGAAATTTGGATCATAAGTTGCTGCTAGTTAACCTAGTCAAGTAAATAAGTTATTGAGGTTATTTCGAACATCTTAAGAATCTTCAGCTCTGTAAATAAAAGAACAACGTCAAGGTTAAGTCAATCGATTATACTGGCACAAGAACACATTATTGAAATTTTCTTAGGTACTTTTCCTTGACCTTGGGATAGTTTTATGAGACTGCTGGTTATATAGAATGATCATTGGAGGGGATTGTTTACCAAATATTAAGATAATCCTTCTTCTGCTCATGTTACACATGTAATATACTCAAGAAAATAAACACGGACGACATCAAATGTACATGTGTATAGTGAATTAGCAAAAATCTGTAGGGGCATTTTGTATTATGATAGAATGTCAAGCATGGATGTCCCCTCCACAAAACAATTAAACCATAAATAACCCCTTCTTGATAAAGTAGTATTTACCTTGCCTAAAACAATAAGGTAATTCTTTCAAGCATGAACTCTGATAGTACCAACACATGCATATCAATAGAAAATCTCTAAAATTTTTTTAGAAGAAGCATGCAATGATCAAGCAAATTGTCATTACAATCATAGGTTTCAGCACATTAGCTCAGTTAGTGATATACATTCATGATGACGGATAACTAACAAAACTGGTCCCAAATAGAGCAAACACAAAATGGCTAACATTCTTGTAAAAAACCATAAATTACAGTAAAGGCTTTATTGCTGGACATAGGTAGTTGATGAATGATATGCAAGGTTGAGGTCATGCTAATAAAATAAACTTACAATTAAACTCTGAAGATAAAAATTAGAAAGAACTAGCAGCAGCAGTAGAATGCAAATCAACTTAGAGCCTCCAAGGAGTTGCAGGACATATTTCAAATTAGAGGTAAAGATAAATGAGATTTATTTACAACTATTAAGTGCCTCAATTCTCATTAGAAATCACCACCAATCTTAGATGAAATACTGAGACAATGGTAATCCATTGTGTTATCAAATTTGAGATTGGACTAGAGGAGCAAGAAGCATGTGTTTTACCCAATTGTAATATACTAATTTAATATTAGGGCTGCATTATTTCTCCAGGATATTAAATAGAGATAACAGTGATGCAAACAAGCTCAACATGGACAATTTCTATAGTATATAGGAAAAAAGAAAGTTTGATACACCACTTATTGAGAAAGATTGCTCTTTTATTTTTTGTCCAAAGGAAAACGAAATGATGATGTAGCTTCAAAAAGACCACAACTTGATTAAACTATTAATTCAGTGCCCTTCTGCTTTAAAAAAAAAAATCATTGCTGGGCTGCAATGGTCATTTTACCAAAGTGAATCAATGTTTCATAGTGAAATTTGGATCATAAGTTGCTGCTAGTTAACCTAGTCAAGTAAATAAGTTATTGAGGTTATTTCGAACATCTTAAGAATCTTCAGCTCTGTAAATAAAAGAACAACGTCAAGGTTAAGTCAATCGTGGCACAAGAACACATTATTGAAATTTTCTTAGGTACTTTTCCTTGACCTTGGGATAGTTTTATGAGACTGCTGGTTATATAGAATGATCATTGGAGGGGATTGTTTACCAAATATTAAGACAATCCTTCTTCTGCTCATGTTACACATGTAATATACTCAAGAAAATAAACACGGACGACATCAAATGTACATGTGTCCAGTGAATTAGCAAAAATCTGTAGGGGCATTTTGTATTATGATAGAATGTCAAGCATAGATGTCCCCTCCACATAAAACAATTAAACCATAAATAACCCTTTCTTGATAAAGTAGTATTTACCTTGCCTAAAACAATAAGGTAATTCTTTCAAGCATGAACTCTGATAGTACTAACACATGCATATCAATAGAAAATCTCTAAAATTTTTTTAGAAGAAGCATGCAATGATCAAGCAGATTATCATTACAATCATAGGTTTCAGCACATTAGCTCAGTTAGTGATATACATTCATGATGACAGATAACTAACAAAACTGGTCCCAAATAGAGCAAACACAAAATGGCTAACATTCTTGTAAAAAACCATAAATTACAGTAAAGGCTTTATTGCTGGACACAGTAGTTGATGAATGATATGCAAGGTTGAGGTCATGCTAATAAAATAAACTTACAATTAAACTCTGAAGATAAAAATTAGAAAGAACTAGCAGCATAGTAGAATGCAAATCAACTTAGAGCCTCCAAGGAGTTGCAGGACATATTTCAAATTAGAGGTAAAGATAAATGAGATTTATTTACAACTATTAAGTGCCTCAATTCTCATTAGAAATCACCACCAATCTTAGATGAAATACTGAGACAATGGTAATCCATTGTGTTATCAAATTTGAGATTGGACTAGAGGAGCAAGAAGCATGTGTTTTACCCAATTGTAATATACTAATTTAATATTAGGGCTGCATTATTTCTCCAGGATATTAAATAGAGATAACAGTGATGCAAACAAGATCAACATGGACAATTTCTATAGTATATAGGAAAAAAGAAAGTTTGATACACCACTTATTGAGAAAGATTGCTCTTTTATTTTCTGTCCAAAGGAAAACGAAATGATGATGTAGCTTCAAAAAGACCTATACTTGATTCAACTATTAATTCAGTGGCCTTCTGCTTTTGAAAAAAAAAAAGAAATCATTGCTGGGCTGCAACAGTTATTTTTCCAAAGTGAATCAATGTTTCATGGTGACTGTACAAGACAAGAAATTGAAACTTCATTAAATGCCAAAAAAAAAATCAATGATTACAAAAAATCTGACACAACAAGGAGGCCTTTGACTTTAGTCTTCACGTCCCATCACCAAGCATTTAGCCTATAACACAGAAAGTATAGATGAGATACTATCCACGACGGGAAGCACCAAATTTGCATCATTCACCATTCATTTTCACATAGTTGATATTCAAGAACAACTAAGCTAGAGGCAAGTTTTCAAAATCCATGGAAATATGCACATAGAATTCACCAAAAAAGATAAGGAAAAAATAATAAATAAATAAATAAACATAAATGACTATAATTAACAAAGATTTATGGAAAGTAACACTATCACCAACTATAACAAGATTACTAAATGCCTTAAGTATTTCTTAAAAAAGTTTCGAAGAATTCACTAACAAAGTTTAAATTTGTGAGTAACCAGACAATTTTAGACTACCTAGATTACCTGAAATAATTAATAAAATCAAAACAAGTAAACAATTAAGTAGATTTTTAATATTTTGAAGAATATCATTTGTGTGATTCTCAGTCCTCTCAAAATTTATGGGCTTTCACCCTCATTTCTAAGCTGGGCACCTTGAATGGCATCAAGAGAAACCACAATATAACCAAATGCTTCTACTAAGTGAGCTGTAGATCTAAATTTCAAGACCACCTTCCCCTATCAATAATTTCCCATTGCAGAAACCAAAAATCAGCCACCCAAGCTTTCTAGTGTTTGGTCTTCCAAAGGCATGCCTATCAACCACATCAGACAACCCCATTGCTGCCCATTACAAATAAGCCTCCTTAGAAGAAGTCAAGCCAGGAGTTCCATGGTGACATAATTCCAGTCTTAAGACCTCCTTTGCACGTACAGATGTTTTTTAAATGAAAAGTCATTACTTTTCATCTTTTCCTAAGAAAATTGATGGGAGTTTGTTTTCCCCTTTTGAATACAATTTCCAGTTTCTAGATGTCAAAAAGATGAGCAGCAACCACTTTATTGTCCAAGTCTACCAAAAGATCCCACAAAACACAATTTATGAAAAAAAAAAGAAAATCAGCCAAGTGTCCTGATTCTTTTGATCCCCAAGGCATTTTTTTGTTTTCTCCCCCTTAAAATCAAGGTCCACAAAATCGATAAGAGAACAGTACTAGTATATTTAATATTTTACTAATATAGTACAGTACAGTCAATATATCATTGTACAACAAACCTTTATCATTGCTCTACATCTAGACATGGGTGCAATGTCAGCTTGATATGGTCATAATGTTTCTAGACAGATTGAACCTTTGTTAAAAAATCAATTTATACATGGTGGAAGTATCAATATTGTTTTTCACATCAACTAACTCTAGAACTAATAACAACCAACTTCCACCTGCAGATAGTGCTTAGTTTTTCAATCTCTCTCTCCCTCTCTCTCCCTCTGTGAGAGAGAACTAGTATGGACGCAGCCCAACTAAAATCAGGGTGAAGGCAAGGCTCAAACCCAAGTCACTAGAACCATTGATTTTCTACTTCTAAATCCAGGTATCTTGGCGATTTACCATGTTCCACCATCCTATTATGAATAATGTGTTGCAGTTTCTCTTAATGAGCTTTGACCTGCATAATCATCCACCATGGTTAGTCCCAATTGATACCAAATAACTCTGCTTAGCTCTGGCAAGTAATCACTTGTAAGCTTTTATAACCTTCATTTTCCAACAAGATTGGCAAGCAATTCCACACAGAAATAGGAGATGTGAAATGATGCATAAGAAAAGTGATGACTCTCCCAAGAAATAGACATTAACTTTAATATAGCTTTGTCATGCATAGGGCATGCTTCGATCTTTTAACATGTGAGCGCAACTTCATAATGGTTAGAAAAAAAATACAAGCTATAAGACTCTTTTCATAAGCAAACCATTAACTCATCATCAAGTTAGATAATACAATTGACACAAAACACATAAAAGAGGAACTTGAAGAAAATGTCACCATCAAAGAGACAAAACGCATTGCTTCTCTTAGCTAATGTTAAGTTCTCCTATACCAAATACTATTACAGGGCAAAACAACTCTTCCAAAACTACACAATTCAAAAGTGGCTAGAGAATAATTTTTGAAATTCTTTCTTTCTTTCATTCCCTATGTTGCAATATATAATATGTCGTTCAATCTACCGAGCATGGATAGAATAACTAATCAACCTCAACCATACCTAATACTTGCATTTGATTTATACTCGATGTAACTTTTATCAGGCTAATATCCCAGTTCAGCTACCAATTTAGGTTCAAAACAAAAGTCAATCCAGATCATGTTAAACACGGACAAATCCCAACCCACTAAAATACCAAAGCAGTTCCAAGTCTGCCAGATGCCTTCACATATTCTTTTATCAAAATATAAGATTTTATTCATTATTCATGACCCATTGGTTCATGCATACAGACTGTAAGTTCTATTTTTCTTACTAAACAGCATCATCTACAACATAATAATTCTGAATCTTGCAGAATAACTTATGAACTCTATTCCCATGATCAAATCCTAGAAGATAGTTCATGAACGCCTCACAATTCACACAACCCACAACTTCCATTTATTTCTTCTCAACCTGTATCATATCGGATATGACAGTAGTGGATATTATAGGATTATGGTCCACAAGATGCTTTCATAATTTGTATGCCATGTGATATGGTTCACAAAATATTCCCCCCTTTTCTCAAAAACTTTGCTTATTTCCTTATAGTATGCATTCTCCCGAAAATGGTAGTCATTGACCTCTATTCATGAGCTTGTTTCCTATGTTTCCCACGTTCAGATCCTTCACGATATAATTCATTAAATTCCTTCCACATTTGTGCACTTGCTTACACCCTCTAAGCTGATGAAAAGAGCTCGGGCAATTTTTTAAGTGTTTGGTCATATCATTTGAGAACTGCTCCTATAACAAGTATAAGTCAAAAAAAGTGCTTCTACCAGAAATGAATTTCTAAAGAGGTTTCAAAGCAAACGGGTCATTCTAAGTGGAAGATTCCATCTATTAAGCTTTCAACTAAATATGGAATCTTTTGCAAGTTTGACTTAAGATACAGATCACACTTACACTAGAATTTCACCATGGAACACTAACTCGGACACTGAAACTGAAAATTAAGTCATATGGTGAAACTGAAAATCAAAAAATTTAATCAAAAATCAAGAACCACTTTGCTTGACTTTGATCAGACCAAGAGGCTGCAAACACAACACATGCCATATTTAATTCCCTATAATGCATCTTTTGATACGCCATCTTTCATAAAGAAGAAGACTAGGAGGTAAAAGGAAATAAAATGAAGATTACTATTCTACGGTGCGGTGTATGCTGCCCCATATGCAGATTCAGTCCTCTAATTGCACTTGCTGCTTAAATGTGAACAGACTTCCAAAAGACAGTTCCCTTACCATTGTGTGACTGTACATGACCCACTTAGCATTTTGGACTGCATACGAGGTCCACTCTTATGTGAGCCTATGTGGATGGAGTTATGCCGAGCCAACAACTAGATTGGATGTGTTTCTAGTAAGCTAGATAAAGATATTATTAATAATATTAAAAATAGTAATTGTTTTATAGTTATCGCTAATCAGCAGTAATTGTTAGTTATTATTGTTATAACTTTGCTATTATTTAATTTCAGAAACTTTTGTTGTTGTTGTTGTTAACATGTTTAATAGTTCTACTTTTGACTAGAAGAGGACCTAAACCCACATTAACATATTTCTAAATAGTCAAAAAATAGGATACTAACTGTGTATGTGCCTACACACCACAAACAAGCTATGCAGTCCCTTGACCACCCACAAACCACAGCTGAGTTAATTCATAATATTAATGTCATATACTCAATAAGATTTAGATTTGGGGAGGCACTTCTTTTCTTCCTTCGTATTAGGGCGTAGAGGAAAAGTTGATGCAACTTTCGATCTTATAAAAACCGACCCCTCAATTCAACATTTTCATTTCTTTCAATTTGTTACTGTACTATCAATGCTAGTTGGAATTTGAACTTTCTAAAAAAGATTGTACAAATCTACTTTAAATTAGAGAAACAACCATAGCTTCTCTTAATCTTTGTAGTGTGAAGTGAGGGAAAAATGAAAACATGATTTTAACTAGCTAATACCTATGTCTAGCATGATGTATGTTATGCCATGTTGTGTCAGTAATTGGCACACAGCATGCTAGCATGGCACATGTTATGCCATGCTATGCTAGTAATTGGCATGCCTAGCATGCAAGGCTACTGCAGCCTGCCAAGCACTAGCATACAGAGCTTACCATATACTCAACTGCCACATGAGTAATACTGTAATCCACTGGGAATAGCAAGCCAAATATATAAGGGGAAAAAAATCAAAATTTGCAATATACATGGAGAGGTCTATACAGAAAAAAACACATCTGGATGTTTGTAGAACTGCTAAAGTCCCAGAAAAGTGCCTATAAGAAACTATAAACAAAACATTTCCATCTGAATTCTTGTATGACCTACACATAATTCTTCATGTTTTTTATAAACATATTTAAATATGCATAACGAATAGTTTTAAACACTAACCTGATGAAGATCAAATACATGTAGAGCGCCGGTAGCCCTGATCAATGAAAGCCTTGCTCAAAAACTGGATTGCCTTCGTCACCATTGGAACCGACATAATGAGCCATATGAAGGCAAAGAACCTCCCTGGCATGGTCTGAAACACTTTATCACCGTAACCCACGGTTGTAACCGATATGATCGAACAGAATTACAAGATGCTCTATATAGTGTAGAGCAAACATTCCTATCCCGATCCAAAAGGATGGTGCCGATCACGGCCCGACCTTTAGCCATCCTATTTCGCTCTATGTCGTCTGTGTTGATAATGTCGCTGGAGATACTGTTCTTTGCACGAGCGTAGAAGAAGATGAGGATAATGTTGACCATGTAGTCTATGGCATTGGAAATCAGGGTACTTACAGGGCCAGCGCCCAGAAGAACATAATGCAGCAAAACACCTACAGGGGTAATGGGGACGATGTCCCCATACCCAACTGTACATAGGGTTATTATTATATAATACAAACATCTGTGATAGATTGGTTTGAATACCAGAAAAACCAAAAAAACCCTCGGACTGTATGCAGTAAAACGCTACCCCAGCCATTATGTAGATCAGAAATACTAGAAAGCACGAACAGAAAGAACAGAAAGAGAAGGAAGGGAATGACACTCTCACGACGGCGGCGGGGGAGGACGGGAGGTTGCCAAATGACGAGGCGGCGGAGGGGACGGAGGGGTCAAGCTCCTCTATTTCAGTGGACTCGATGGCAATGATAGTTTCGGAGGGGGTCGAAGGGAGCAGGTCCTCCTTGTTGATGGCGGCAGAGGAGGTGGAGGGGGCGGCGGCGGCTGTCTTGGTGGCATCTGACGAGCTCTTGCGGCGGAGGGGGCGGCGGCGGCGGTCTTGGTGTCATCTGACGAGCTCTCTGCGGCGGAGGGGGCGGCGGCTGCGGTTTTGATGGTGACGTTCATGGCAGTAGAGGAGCTGTCGGCGTCGGCGATGTTGATGGCATAGGAGCTGTCGGAGGCGGCGGAAGGGATCGAAGCGGAGGACGAGGACGTGGAGGGGGTTTCAGAAGCCATGTTATTCTTGGAGGAAAGAGAAAGCGGGAAGAGACTTTTGTTTTCGATTATTTCTTTTATGGCTTAAAAGCAGTGTTTTGAAAATGAACCGGACCGGCCGGTTCAACAGAGAACCGGTAATCAGTCCGGTCCAATTTTATTGTTAAAATCAATATTTTAAAAATTGGACCGAACAACGAATCGGCTTAACATTTGGATCGCGGATCAATCGGTTCGACCGGATGAACCAATTTGATCGAACCGATAATATTATAATTAAATTTTAATTTAATAATATAAAATAATAAAATATAAATACAATTTAAATAAAAAATTAAAAAAATATAAAAACTGGGTTGGACCGGTTGAAACCCGGCCGATTCAACGGGTTTTTTTGGTTTTTACCGGGTCATATAAAAGTCAACTTTAATAATAAAATCGAACCGGACTGATGACCGGTTTTCGGTTGGACCGGTTGGACCGGCCGGTCCGGTCCGATTTTCAAAACATTGGTTAAAATGAACTTTTATATAACCCGGTAAAAATCAGATAAACCCATTGAACCGGGTTTCGAATCGATCCAATCTGATTTTTAGACTTTTTTAATTTTTATTTAAATTGATATTTATATTTTATTATTATTATATTATTAAATTTAAAATTAATTATAATATTATTCGATTGGATCAAATCGATTTATCCGATCGAATTGATTGAACCATGATCCAAATATTAAGTCGGTTTGTTGTTCGGTCCGATTTTCAAAAAGCATAGTTTAAAAAAACCTTCCTTCCGATGAGGATTAAAGCATCAATTCATTTTAAAAATATGAAAGAGGGATTTGGTATCAGTGGATATTCACTTTTTTTTTTCTCGGAATAGTTAGGTCTCATGAAAAAGTAATTATTTGATGCATTCTATAACAACAAGGGCTTCTCCATTCCTTTATACAATAGAAAGTTGTTGATCAAAGATCATGTTTATTTTTTCGTAGAAAGGTAAAGAGTAAAGTTAAAATTTTTGATTATTACATAAGTTGCCATGTGGTAGGGTTTATTAATGCTATTATTATATGTTACCTTTTCTGTCCTATGTAAATGTCACATGATAGAATAAATTAAGGGAGGGCTATCATGCTCAAGGTTGCCTATCCTCCGGCTTAGAAACAACCATTTATTGGACTAGCATAATGAAATTCGCACAATCCCACTGCATCAAAAAAAGAAAAGAAAAATGGTATCATAGGTTTTTTTTTTTTCCTTGGTTGCCTCAATGTGCACTTTCTCTTTGCATTAATTAGGCCATTATGTTCAAACTCATGCAACCTCTTTTTCTATTTCCTTATTTTCCTCATATTTAAAAAAAATTAAAACAAATAAATTTTATTTTTTAAACAAATATAAAAAATGTGTATAACACGAGCTAAAAGCAAGTTGACTATAAAAGATATACCGATTTATAAGCATGGGCTAGTTTTCCACCCAATGGTTCAGGTTTTTGATATTTGAGTTGAGGTAGCAATCGGATTAGGTGGGATCAATTCGGATTTGAATCTTTTTTGAATTATCACTTTCAAGTATGAATCATAGAAACTAAACCCTAACCCTAAATAATTGGGTTCAGATCAACCCATGGGTCATTTTGAGTTGGCTTAGCTTTTTTTAAAAAAAATTAAATATACTTCTTTCTTATTCTTTTTAAATAATTTATCAATGATCAATTTAATTCTTTCTTTTCTTTGTTTACCTAGTTGTTACTTTAAATGCTAGAATTAATAGGCACAAAATTATAACATAATTAGACATTAATAAAAATAATTATTATAAATTTATAAAATATAAAAATAATATAATTATGTAATAGTCCAAAAAAATATGGTTTTAAAATTTAATAAATATTAATGTCAAATTATTAATAAGATTGCAAAATCAAATAAGAAAATGTTGGAAATGTGCTTAATTTATACATAAAAAAGTGTAAAGTTATATTTAATTCTACTATTAAATAATATTTAACTCAGAAAAGTATATTTTTAATCTTATTGTTTATTGAGTCACATGAGTATCAACTATATTTATATTAAAGGATATAAAATATTAAAATATTGATCATGTAAACAATCTAATTGACAATTTATAACATTATATAATATTATCTGCATAAAATTTTAAAATTTAAAACAATTAAAATTAAAAATATATGTTACTTAAATATCATTTTTGGGCCATTCGGGTTTTCCATGACCCGTTCCAATCTGATTGTAATTTTTTTGATCATTTCGAGTTTGTATAAAACAAAAAAGGAAAAGCTTAGTTCTAATTTTTTGAATAGGTTCAAAACAAGTTCATGGGTTGGATCAATTTTTTGTCATCTTTATTTGTGAGTTCATTGCCAAGTTTCACTGGAGTTACCAAGACTATCTAACATCCTGACCCAAAGCCTAATTTGATTCGGACGTGACTGCAGCTGTAATGGGGCCCTAAATTTCGTACAGGTGAAAATACTTAGGGTGGCACAAATGCCTTGATAGCCCAAGCTGCTGAACCAAACAGGATGCCTGCTTAACAGCTAAAAGTTTTCAAGCAAGTGTTATTCATTTATTTATTAGAAGGGGCTCACTTTACTTTGCTGATCCCACTCAAACTGGACCGACTCTAACTAGATTCAAACCCCTTTGCCCAGGTAACAGGTTATTATAATACCATCCAAGCAAGAGCAATCACTTGATGGTAGTTCCCAAGCAAGAGTTAAGCAAGTCCATCCTCATTCTATCAACTTTAGGTTTAATCGGGCACGTTCCATGTCAGCTATAATTAGGATGGAAAAGTCTTGCTGCACCGTCCTTCGGTGCAGTAAGTGTGTATCGGTCATATGAATTAGGAAGGTGCAGCAAGTGCGCATCGGCCACATGAATTGGCCGCTCGTGTATGCCACTACGCGTGCGGTGCCGTAACCTTTCTCGGCACGTGCGCATAGCCAATCATGCGGTCGGTATGCACTTGCTACACTAAAGGATGGTGCAGCAAAACTTTTCCTAATTAGAACTCGAAGCAGGGAAGGTTTGGGCCATCTCCTAACTCGAGCCCAGTTTAAAGTTTTTTTGAGCTTCAGATTAGGAATCAGGCTTGAATTTTTTCAGAAATTAGGCCCAAGTCTAGGCCCATATCATGCTTGGTCCCAAACCTAGTCGGGCTGACTCACAACAATTTATTTAAGCCAAAACTTTGATCAATAGGATCAATTTTTAGTTTTTTAATATTATGCAAAAAATAAGTAACATTTAAAATAATTACACCTAATTACTTTACAAATTTTGTTATGGTATAAAGCGCTATTCTTATACAATTAATAGAAAAGGTTGTTATAAAATTTAAAATGTTCGTTATTTTTAAGGTCTTAGGATTACATTTGATTCAGATTCGAACATGACTAAAGGTCAATGATTCGAGCTTTTTCCGAGCTCGAGTTTTGAATCGAGCCAAGTAATAGCTCGAACCTGATTTTTTTTATTTTAATTTTAAGTTCAAATCTGATCTAAAGTTGGACTGGTCTTATGGATCTTGGGTGGGCCTAAGCCCACTTTCAGCCCAAAAAACCAAAAAGTTTCTATTTGGTAGCCATGGGTAGGTGTTAGGAAACCTCTTTGTGCATTGTATGCAGTGCAGGAGCACGCATTATGTACGTGTGGCCGTGCATGTCAAAAAATATTTTTATTTTTTTTCATATTGCATATGTGGTTAATCACCGCACGTGATACAGAAGTTTTTTTTTTTTTTTTGCATGTCTATACTTCTGGGCTCAAATCACCGTATCATAGTCTTATAAGTCCATGCGGTGCAGTCTACTATAATGTGTGTAATGCATGCATGAATCAATCATCGCATGCAACGTGCCCTTATTCTCATCCCCTATGGCACAGCAAGACTTTTTTTCTATTATGTTATATATAATGCATGAGAAAATGATGGCGTCTATTCTTCCATGCCGCTTAGCACTATAGTACATGAGCACAGCTGTTTTTTTTTATTTGTACCTTTTCAAATAAACTATTATTTTTATTCTTTTTTTCCATCAAACTTTTATCAAAAAGTCTAATCTAAAAAATAATATTTAATCCTGTAAACGTAAACAACACCATTCCATTATAAGATTATTTAATAATAATAATAATAATAATAATAAATTTGAACGGCTATATTCGAGAGAAAAAGCGGTGTTATAATATCATTGTTGACGCTAGACACCTTGACCCAAACTTATATGACACTTTCTAGAAGGAGAAGTCTTGCTGTATTGTCCTCTGATGCAGCAAGTACGCATCAATTGCATAGATTGATCTTTCATCGCACATGTGTCGATATGTATGAATGATCAATTTATGTGATCAATACGCATTTGTTGCACAAGAGAATGGTGAAGCAAATCTTTTCCTCTCTATAATATGGATACTGGAAGCAGATTTAGGCATAAAATTACCGGTTTCGCTCCGGTTGGAAGTTTTTCTTGGGCCTTAGCTGTGGACAGATCTATTTGAACAAATGTTCAGCCAGGCCAGGTTACGGATTAGATTCCTAATCTTGAAGATATGGTCCCACACGAGCCAATATTTAGTAACAGTTAAAGTGGATTTTTATTTTTTCTAATGTGTTTTCAAAAACCTTTCTTTTTTGCAATGGTGTCTTGAAATATAGTACGAATCTACTGTGGTTTTGACCACGTAGAATTGTCCTTTAAAAAAAACCAACTGAAATCATTCTCAAAGTGATTTCCAAGAATTTTATTTTTTTAAATAATAAATTATTTAAGTAAAAAAATTAAAAGAAAATATTGGTGTGACTGCGATTTATGAAATTGTTTGTCACACCGGTGATTCTAGCAATTTTTAAAATTTAATTTTAAAAAATTAATTAAAATTAAAATCATTACTCATAGTGATGATTTTTTAAAAATCATCGCAATGAATGATGGTTTGAGCCTCGGGGCTGTCACCGTTCTCATGCCGCAGCCACCCCCCATCGGGCCCGCCTTTCATGCACGCTGACCAACTCACCTTCCTATATATGCTGAGAAAAGTCTTTGTACATCGTCTCTGGTATAGTAAGTTTTATGTGGGCTGCACCGTCTCTTCTTATTGGTCCATGTGGATTCTACGTGGCCTGACGATGCGGGATAGAATAGCTCTGATACGATGTTACGTTTTGATCGTGACGTCCATTAAAAGCGCTTTTCCTTTATTTTAAAAATGGTATGCAAACGAAAATGCCCTTTCCCTCCAGCCTACTTCTCTTCTGCAGTATTTGTACGTAAGGCGAATGACATGTTTGCCCTTTACGACATCCCAGCTTTACCGTTAAGACACCGTAGGTTTGACGACATCGCAGGAGGAAATCGACCAAAAATCAGTAGTATTAAGACACCCCAGATTTACTATTAAGACATCGTAGTTACAAACCTACGACATCTGTGCTTAAAACGGATGCTGGAGAAAAGCCTCGCAACAACGCAGGAGGAAATCGGCCGAAAATCAGTAACGACACCACAGCTGAAATAGTACAACACCCTAGTTACAAACCTAAGACACCCGTTCAGGAAATCGCTCGGAACACCCCAGCTTTACTGTTAAGACACCGTGGTTCAAACTTACGACACCTGTGGCCTTACACCGGACGCTGGAGAAAAGCCTCGTGACATCGCAAGAGGAAATCGGCTAAAAACCAGTAAGGACACCCTAGCTGAATTATTACAATACCCAAGTTACAAACCTAAGACATCCGTTCATGCTTAGGGGAAAAGCTTTACGACATCCCAGGAGAAAATTGGCCGAAACAAAGCTATGACACCTAAGCTTTACAGTTAAGACACCGTAGGTTCAAACTTACAAAACTCGTGGCCTTATAACGGATGCTGGCGAAAAGCCTCGTGACATCGCTTGGTAATCGATCGAAAAATAATGAGGACACCCCAGCTGAATTATTACGATATCCAAGTTACAAACCTAAGACACCCGTTCATGCTTAGGAGAAAACTTTACGACATCCCAGGAGGAAATCAGCCGAAAATAAGTGACGACATCTAAGCTGAAATAGTACGATACCCTAGTTACAAACCTACGACATCCATTTATGCTCAAAGGAAAAGCTTTACTACATCTCAAGAGAAAATCAACCGTAATAAAGCTACGATACCCCAAATTTACTATTAAGACACCGTAGTTACAAACCTACAACACCCGTGCTTAAAACGAATGCTGGAGAAAAGCCTTGCAACATCGTAGGAGGAAATCGGCCGAAAATCAGTGATGACACCCCAGCTGAAATAGTACGACACCCTAGTTACAAACCTAAAACACCCTAGCTTTACCGTTAAGTCACCGTAGGTTCAAACTTATTACACCCATGGCCTTGCATCGAAAAAACCCCTACATAGGAAATCATAACAGTTTTCATACGATATCGTCATTTTAAATCTTGAGTATCGTTGGATAAGAACTGGGGTGTCGTAATAACAACGACATCCCAGATTAACGGCATTGCAGGAGGAAAACTAAACATCCCAGATTGAGAACTAAGGCACCCTAGTTACAAACCTATGACACCCGTATGAAGCTTTCGAGGATATCGTCAGTTCCTGCCGTAAGAGTTTCCGCTCAGGTGTCGTCATTTCAAAGCTTAGGCATCGTAACGTGAGAACATGGGTGTCATAATAGCCTTTCGGGGATGTCGTCCGTTCTTGCCCATTCCTGCTGTAAGAGTTTTGCTCACGTGTCATCATTTTAAAGCTCGGGTGTCGTAACATGATAACTGGGGCATCGTCATTTTGCAGCAGTCGCAAGTTCTTCTATAATTAAAATTATTGGTTATTGCAAATTTTCTTTATAATGTCATATGGAAACGCTTTTTTGCATTTCCACACTGACCTCTATGGCCTCGCTTTCTCTTCTTCACACTTGTATGCTCAAAAAGGGATTTTGGAGCATTCTCTAATGGTGCCTTACCCATGGCTCTCTGAGATCCACCAGAGTCGATCTTCAGCATTCCCTTGGCAATCTGCTTTTCAACATTTTCATCGGAGCCATCGAGCCCAAGTTTGATGCTAAAAGGGAAAGCCAACTCGTCTGCCTCCGATGTCATCATGGGCAAAGCTTTCTCAGACTATCTCTCTCGATCAAAGAGAACCCTTCGTGTGGTTGCAGGCAATACTCATCCTTTCCCCTTTTATAGCCATCGAGTTGGGGGATGGGGGACAGAAACCATTAATGAAGAGAGTGACAGGAAACCAAATCTCGTCAAACTCAGTGTTTCGATCCCCGATTCGGAACAAGTATTGGCCATGCTAGCGTTCTTCGTTATAGTAAATCGAAGTGTCTCTCCTCACATGATGGAATGAGCACTTTTCAATCATTCAATCGGCCATGTGGTGCCCGTGCTTTAAATGCACGCTGAACGGATAAGCTTTACGACATCCAAAGAGGAAATCGGCCGAAAAAGATCTACGACACCCCCTGCATTTTGAGTGATGGGTAAAGGTGCAGAGTCGAAAGTATTACGACACCCAAGTTAAAGAAATATGACACCTTAGTTAAAGAAATAGGATACTCCAGTTATGTTCGCCCGAAAAAAGATCTACGATGCCGCAGCTGAAACATTACGACACCCTAGCGACAATGCTACGACACCCATGCTTATAATGGATGCTGGAGAAAAGCCATGCGGCACTCTAGGAGAAAATCAGTCGAAAATCATTTGCGACACTCTAGTTGAAATATTACGACACCCTAGCAACAACGCTACGACACCCGTGCTTGAACGTATTGCTTGTCGACGTAACAGGAGGAAATCGCCCAAAAAAAGATCTACGAAGCCGCAGTTGAAAAATTACGATACCCTAGCGACAACACTACGACACCCATACTTATAACGGACGCTGGAGAAAAGCATCACGACACTCCAAAAGGATATCGGGAAAAATTGTCTATGACACCCCAGCTGAAACATTACAACATCCTAGTAACAACGCTACGACACCCATTCTTGAATGGATATGCTTGTCGACGTAACAGAAGGAAATCGTCGAAAAAAGATCTACGATGCCGCAGTTGAAACATTACGACACCCTAGCGATAACGCTACGACACCCGTGCTTATAATAGACGCTGGAGAAAAGCCCCGCGACACCCTAGGTGGAATTCGATCGAAAATCATTCGCGATACCCCAGTTAAAATATTACGACACCCTAGCAACAATGCTACGACACCCGTGCTTGAACTGATATGCTTGTCGATGTAATAGGAGGAAATTGCCCAAAAAAAGATCTACGACGCCGCAGTTGAAACATTACGATACCCTAGTGACAATGCTACGATACTCGTGCTTATAACGGACGCTAGAGAAAAGCCCCGCAACACCTCCGGCGGAAATCAGCCAAAAATCATTTGTGACACCCCAGTTGAAACATTACAACACCCTTGGTATAAACTTATGACACCACAACAATATATCTGAACTAGGCAAAATTTTGACGTTACTCTAGTTGTAATCTAACGACACCCTATTAAGTCAACTATGACACATTTTCTATAAAAGTTGCTTAACGTGGCCGGATGGTATGGGTTTGCAGATCAATGATATGATCGCGCCACTCCTGGTGTCCTTTCATCTTCCTCTGAGGTTGGCATAAATAACTTTCTGAACCCTAGAGGTCCTTCATTTGTTGCTCGAGAAGCCACTGGTATCCTAAATTTCCTTCACTGTTGTTTCTTCCATCTTTTTCCTACATGAAGATGAGTGGTTTCGTTTGTGGACGAAGACCACGAACAAAGAAGCACTGGAAGAAGAAAATGGCGGAAGAAAGCAAAGAAATCGTTCTTTATTCAAATGAGGATGCGACTCCTTTAGGTTCCATTCCATATGAAGCTACAGAATCGGAAAGAGATAAACATCACCTTGATTCCACCTTGATTCCTTTATTCATATATTATGACATCCTCTCTTAAAATATTATGACACCCTAGTTCAGATATAATGGCACCCAGCTGACAAATATGTTTATCCCATCTATTTCAGATGACTTGAGAATTATTTCAGTCCATGCAGTGAAGGCTTTCGAGTTGTTTAAGAACAGTTGCAAACCGGCCGTTTACGTTCAAAATGTTTGGAAGATGGGGTTTATTACACAACATACAAAACTTATCCGAAGGACCCCATTTGGTACCTTTGTCAACATGCAGATGTTCTCAGTCGATGGAGACTACTAGTAAACATCATACGATGTCATAATGTAGGTGATGAGTTTATTTTCTATGGCAAGGCGGTCTTATTCAGTGTCGACGAAGTCGCACTTATTATGGGTCTTTAAGCTCATGGAAAGAAGATCGACACGTCCTGCCATTTGTTCAAAGGAAGGTTGTTCAGACGATTTGGTCGGGGTTTAGATCTTCGTCAAAAAGGATTGGAGAAGTTAATATATGGACTCTGATCTTCCAAGATACAGGAGGATGTCGAGGACACTGTCAGACTTTGGATCGCCTACATGTTTGCCATATTTTTGGCTCTAAAGTCTCATCAGACATGTCCACAATATCTCATCCAACACTTGGATGACTTAACTCAACTGGAGAGGATCGACTGGGCTTCCGTATTCAAGGAGTTGATCATTCTAGCTCTCCCAGAAGTCGCTACTTGCTTACGATCTGAGGAGCCGGTCCACTCAAAGAGAGTAAACAAGGTTAGGAGGCAGCCTACCCTGTTCGGATGCTCGGCAGCGCTGGTAGTAAGGATTATTGAGATGCAGAAAGAGTGTTGTTATTATAATTTTTTACAAATATTACATTTTTTCATATTTCAAAATTATCATGTTCAGGCGTGGTTCCTCGAGCATACATCAATGCAAGCACCAGCATATCCCAATAAACTGCCCCGACTGTTGAAGTGGTATGACAACCAATTGAAGGTCCAGTCTGTTCGGGTTGCCAACATGCAGCCTCGTGACTTGGTAAGCTAATCATTGCTCTGATCATATTTTTTCACTTAGTTTATTAATATTTATTTTAAATTAATTTGTTTATCATCTTGCCTTACAGTTGGAGGAAGCTACTGTACCACTATCACAAGAGCACTGGCTTCTCACTCCACAGACAGTAGCGTCCCCTGAACCAACAGAAAGCTATGCAAGCTGTGCCAAGTTGAGGATTGAATTGGGGTGCGTTAAGGATCAACTCGACAATGTTCGGCATAGACTTGCTATAGCTGAGAGCCTCCTCAGTTCATTGCTCAGAAAGGAGAGCAATGCAAGAAATAAGGAGGACAAGGGAGAGGGGAAGACAAAGGAGGGGCATTCTCTGGAGTGTCTTCGTGAGCCTGGGAATGCAAATACGAAGGAGAAGAAGAGGAAGGAGGAGCATTCCTTGGAGTGTCCAACTAAGCCTGGGAAAGCAAATACAGAGGGGAGAAGAGGGAGGAAGAGCATTCCTTCGAGTGTCCAACTGAGCCTGGGAATGCAAAAATAGAGGAGAAGAGGGAGGAGGGGCATTCCTTGGATTATCAAACAGAGCCCGAAAATGAAAATAAAGAGGAGGAGAAGAGGAGGGAGGGGCATTCTATGGAGGGCCAAGAGGAACCTAAATCCAGGGAAATAATCGTCACCCCTACGCCTTCTAATAATAAACTTGTCACCACTATGGCCTCTGATAATAAAATTGTTATTCCTGCGCCAAAGGGTAATGAGGGGGACATACAATTCATTGGAATGCTCGGACCATTACGATCCGTCCGATCGGCGATGCTCCGACGGTTGCGATCGATCCTAGCCATAATCCCGATCGTCGATGATCGATCGGACCATTGCGATCTATCCGATCGTCGATGTTCCGACTATTGCGATCGATCCAGGCCATGATCCCAATCGGCGATGATCGATCCAACGGTTGTGATCTATCCGATCGGCGACGATATCCGACGGTTGCGAGCGATCCAAGCCAAGATCCCGATCGGCGATGTTCGATCGGACCGTTGCGATCCATCCGATCGATGACGATCCGACGGTGGCAATCGATCCAAGCCATGATCCCGATCGGCGATGATCGATCCGATGGTTGCGATCGATCCAAGCCATGATCCCAATAGACGATGATCGATCGGACCATTGCGATCCATCCGATCGTTGATGATCCGACGGTTGCGATCGATCCAATCCATGATTCTGATCGGCGAGGATCGATTCGACGGTTGCGATCCATCCGATCGGCGATGATACGATGGTTGCGATCGATACAATCCATGATCCCGATCGGCGATTATCGATCCGAGGGTTGCGATCCAACAGATCGGCGACGATACGACGGTTGCAATCGATCCAAGCCATGATCCGATCGGCGATGATCGATCCGACGGTTGTGATCCATCCGATCGGCGATGATATCCCACGGTTGCGATCGATCCAAGCCATGATCCCGATCGCGATGATCGGTCGGACCGATGCGATCTATCCGATCGCGATGAATCCGATGGTTGCGATCGATCCAAGCAATGATCCCGATCGGCGATGATCAATCCGACGGTTGCAATCCATCCGATCGGCGATGATATCCGATGGTTGTGATCGATCCAAGCCATGATCCCGATCGGCGATGATCGATCGGACAGTTGCGATCCATCCGATCGGCGACGGTCCGACGGTTGCAATCGATCCAAGCCATGATCCTGATCGGCGATGATCGATCGGACCGTTGAGATCCATCCGATCGGCGGCGATATCCGATTGCGATCGATCCAAGCCATGATCTCGATCCGCGATGATCGATTCGACGGTTGCGATCCATCCGATCGGCGACGATACGACGGTTGCGATCGATCCAAGCCATGATCCCGATCGGCGATGATCGATCCGATGGTTGGATCCATCTCGATCGGATCGGCGATGATATCCGATGGTTGCGATCGATCCAAGCCATTATCCGATCGGCGATGATCGATCCGACGATTGCGATCCATCCGATCGGCGACGATCCGATGGTTGCGATCGATCCTATCGTCGATGATCTGATGATTGCGATCGATCCAAGCCATGATCCCGATCGGAGATGTTCGATCCGACGGTTGCGATCCATCCGATCGGCAATGATATCCGATGATTGCGATCGATCCAAGCCATGATCACGATCGACGATGATCGATCAGACCGTTGCGATCCATCCGATCGTCGATGATCCAACAATTGCGATCGATCAAAGCCATGATCCCGATCATCGATGATAAATTCGATGGTTGCGATCCATCCAATCGACGATGACATCCGACGGTTGCGAGCAATCCAAGCTATGATCCCGATCAGCAATGATCGATCGGACTATTGCGATCCATCCGATCGGTGACGCTACGACGGTTGCTATCGATCTAGGCCATGATCCCGATCGGCGATGATCGATCGAACCGTTGTGATCCATCCGATCGTCGATGATCCGACGATTGCGATCGATCAATCCATGATCCCGATCGGTAATGATCGATCCGACGGTTGCGATCCATCTGATCAGCGATGATATCCGACGGTTGCGATCGATCCAAGCCATGATCCCGATCGGCGATGATCGATCCGCGATTGTGATCCATCCGATTGGCGATGATATCTCATGGTTGCGATCGATCCAAGCCATGATCCCGATCGGCGATGATCGGTCGGACCAATGCGATCTATCCGATCGGCGATGATCCGATGGTTGCAATCGATCCAAACAATGATCCCGATCGGCGATCATCGATCCGATGGTTGCGATCCATCCGATCGGCGATGATATCCAACGATTGCGATCGATCCAAGCCATGATCCTGATCGGCGATGATCGATCGGACCATTGCGATCCATCCGATCGGTGACGGTCCGACAGTTGCGATCGATCCAAGCCATGATCCCAATCGGCGATGATCGATCGGACCATTGCGATCCATCCGATCAGCAACGATATCGATGGTTGCGATCGATCCAAGCCATGATCCGATCGGCGATGATCGATCGGACCGTTGCGATCCATTCGATCGGTGACGATATCCGATGGTTGCGATCGATCCAAGCCATGATCTCGATCGGCAATGATCGATCCGACGGTTGCGATCCATCCTATCAGCGATGATACGATGGTTGCAATCGATCCAAGCCATGATCTCGATCGGTGATGATCGATCCGACGGTTGCGATCCATCCGATCGGTGATGATATCCGACGGTTGCGATCGATCAAAGCCATTATCCCGATCGGCGATGATCGATCCGACGATTGCGATCCATCCGATTGGCGATGATCCGATGGTTGCGATCGATCCTATCATCGATGATATGATGATTGTGATCGATCCAAGCCATGATCCCGATCGGAGATGTTCGATCCGATGGTTGCGATACATCCAATCGGCAATGATATCCGATGATTGCGATCGATCCAAGCCATGATAACGATCGGTGATGATCGATCAGACCGTTGCGATCCATCCAATCATTGATGATCCGACGATTGTGATCAATCAAAGCCATGATCCCAATCATCGATGATCGATCCGACAGGTTGCGATCCATCCGATCGGCGATGACATCGACGGTTGCGAGCGATCCAAGCCATGATCCCGATCATTAATGATCGATCGGACTGTTGCGATCCATTCGATCGACGATGCTACGATGGTTGCTATCGATCTAGGCCATGATTCCGATCGGCGATGATCGATCGGACCATTGCGATCCATCCGATAGTCGATGATCCGATGATTGCAATCGATCTAATCCATGATCCCAATCGGCGATGATCGATCCGATGGTTGCGATCCATCCGATCAGTGATGATATCCGATGGTTGCGAGCGATTCAAGCCATGATCCCGATCGGCAATGATTGATTGGACCGTTTCGATCCATCTGATCGGCGATGATCCGATGGTTGCAATCAATCCAAGCCATGATCCCGATCGGCAATGATTGATCAGACGGTTGTGATCCATTCGATCGGCGACGATATCCGACGGTTGCGATCGATCCAAGCCATGGTCTCGATCGGCGATGATTGATCCGATAGTTGCGATCCATCCAATCGGCGATGATATCCGACGGTTGCGATCCATCCGATCGGCGATGATCCATGGTTGCGATTCATCCTATCGGCGATGATCCGACGATTGCGATCGATCCAAGCCATGATCCCGATCGGTGGTGATCGATCCGACAGTTGCAATCCATTCGATCGACAATGATATTCGACGGTTGCGATCGATCCAAGACATGATCACGATCGGCGATGATCAATCGAACCATTGCGATCCATCCGATCGTCGATGATCCGACGATTGCGATCGATCAAAGCCATGATTTTGATCATCGATGATCGATCCGACGGTTGCGATCTGTAATCCCCATGATCCACAAGCAACAAACAAGAAGATTTGGATAAGATCTTTGGGGGAGTTAGTTATGGATATGTTGGCTTTTATCCAAAATTACTGATGGAGCTTTTTGGATAAAGTTTTCAAGCGTCAAACTAGCTGCAATTAGGAGTCCTTCATCAGCCTATCCAACACCCATCAAAGGATAAGATTTACAAGAGTTTGGGCGGTGCATTAAAGGAGGCGGTGCATGAGGATAAGATAAGAACGGGTGAAGCTTTGGATAAGGCAACGGCTGCACTATAAATAAGAGGGCAGAGGTCTTCGGAAAGTGCATTGAACGGAGAGGAATCAAGGAGAATCCAATCCAACCGGCCATCAAATTGAAGGCATCTTCTATTCTCCACCTTGGGTGAAAAGAGGAGAAAGAGAAGAGACGATCGGAGCCGGAGCCGTTGAAGAGCTTCGGACGGGCGATCATCTACGGGTTACGGGTGAGTGATCTTGTAACCTAAGGCAAGGTGAGGGAAAGATCGGTGTGAGATTTCTTGCAGTGCTACGGCACAGATTCATCTTATCTTCTTCTTGGGATTGTTATTAATCAAAGAGGTTGGGGTATAGTTTATCCTGTACATCTTGTGTTGGGCTGCCTTGATTGGGCCTTGTTGGACCAATCTGTGAGCCATTTTTGAGCCACTTTTTTGGCCCTGTAGTGGGCCCAGAATGGCAAAGTAAATATATGGCCCGAATCATGATTGAATCTAGTTTCTTAGGATATTTTTAAATCCCCATTTGGATAAATATATTGAGAGATATTCGAGCCCAAAGTTGGGCCCGTTGATGAGGACATCCGTTCGGACCAGAGTTCGGGTCAGTCGAACCAGTCCTTGGATGTTCCTGTTCCAGCAACCCAGAGTCAGCAGGCCACGTCAGGGAAGCCCACGCCAGGTAGTCTATGAAGGTCCAAGAGGTTGCAGAACAAACGGGCTTAAAATTCCATGTTTGGGCCGAGTGTACGGAATTGACCCGACTTTGTTTTGACACTTTGGGTCAATCGAATCCGGTCAGCTACTGTGTCGGACTGGGCCCAAACTTGGCTGGTCACATGGAAACGGATTACTGATTCAAAGTCATTGCCTTTGGCGATGAGCTGCTGTGGATTTTGGCCATCCGGGCTCGCCTGATAGGAGTTTTGGGCCTATTTTCGTTTTTAAGGGCATAGTTGTAATTTTAACTAAACTTATGATATTAGGGTTTTATCTCTTTTATTTAGGCTTGGTTTTGGGGGGCTGGAAAACGGCAGAGAAGAAAGATGGATGATGAAATTAGATGCTATTTTTTGAATTCAGATCAATATTTTTTTTTCTGATTCAAAACAATTGAATTGAAAATTCAATTGATCTTCCTTTAAACTTCGGATTGTGAGTGATCAAATTCGAAATTTTCTCCTTTTCTTGTCAAGATTCGAACCAAACCTGGACGAATTCTTTTCTCGCAGATTAGATCGTTCTTGAGTTGCAGGCGTTTTGAATATCGCCCTGCATCAACTTGGTACCAGAGCCTTGATCCATTCCTTCCATTACCGCCAAACACCTAGCCTAAACACCAAACCCAAATATCAACCCTAACCGAAATTTGTATCCAATGGAGCAGAATAACAACGATCAATCCCTGAGAGATGCCGTGAGATGCTATGCAAGACGCCATGCGAGACCAGCACCAGATGATGCAACAGATGTTGCAAACCATGCAGGCGATGATGGCGCGGATGGAGGTGCAAAATCGTGCACAACCTATTCGAGTGGAGGAGCGTGATGAAATTGATGGAGGTAGGAGAGGGGTTTCGAAAATCTAGAGGCACCACCAATTCGAAGAGGGCAATAGAGGCATGATGTTGGACTTCCAAGGTATTTCGATCAACCTCCCTATTTCGAAAATCAGAATCGGTGGGAAGCAGCTTCAGGTCGAAATTCCAGAGTTTAAAGGAGGAATTAACCCAGACGAGTATGTTGATTGGACCCTTCAGGTCGATGACATTTTTCGTCTGAAGGAGGTGCCCTTAGACAAGCAGGTACCGCTTGTCACAATTCGATTCAGAGATAGGGCTGCTGCTTGGTGGCATGCGCAGCACTATCGTAGATATATGGATGGGAGACCTCCATTAGCGTCATGGGCAGCGCTAAAGCAGGAGATGAACAGGGAGTTTTTGCCTCCGAACCATGAGCAGATTTTGTATTCGAAGTTGCATAGTTTGACGCAAGGTAGTCGGCGTCGAGGAGTACACACTGAATTTTATCGATTGGTTGCACGAAATCGGTTGATTGAGGCTGAACCGAGATTGATAGCCATGTATCTTCATGGCTTGCGGCTGCCAATCCAAGATGCACTGGCTGTGCATCGAATTGATAGTGTAGGAGATGCGCATATGAGGGCTCAGGCAGTGGAAAAGAGCTTGATGAGAAACAGGGGGTTTCAGAGCAGAGGGGGTTTTACTACGGGCCAGAGTTCAGGGCAAATTCAGGGGGCAAATTTATGCCTCCAGTAGCGAGGCCGCAGGCATCAGTACCTCCAAGACCAACAGGGTCGAATGGAACCTCAGGTTCTCAGGCGAGAGTGGGCAGCAACAGGGCTAACATTCGCTGCCATCGGTGTCAGAATTTGGGGCACTATGCCAATGAATGCCCCAAGGCGCGAGCTCAGTTGTATATGGAGGAGTATATGGAGGACGAATATGGAGGAGAGTTCCCTGAGGATGAGGAATTTGATGATGAGCTGTGTGTTATTGATCCGGACCATATTCAAGGGGAGAGCTTGTGATACGAAGAATGTGTCTGGCGCCGAGATCAGATGAAGATTGGCGTCGGCATGACATCTTCACAACGAAATGTTTTGTGGCTGGCAAAACATGTCGTGTTATCATAGACTCCGGCAGTTGGGAGAATGTGATAGCAGAGGAGGCTGTGAAGAAGCTGGGGTTGCAGACAGACCCTCACCCACATCCATATAAGCTCGGTTGGGTGAACCGAAATGCAGACATTCAGGTCAGCCGAAGGTGTAAGTTGTCACTGTGTTTTGGTCCTCATTTCGAGACAACTATTGAGGCGGATGTTGTTCCAATGGATGCTACTCACATCATACTGGGGCGTCCGTGGCAGTTTGATAACAGGGCAGTGTACAATGGGTACACCCACAGTTATATGCTGCGTCCAGATGGGAGGAAAGTTATTTTGAAGCCGCTTCAGGAAGTGAGTGGACAGAATACGGTAATTTGTTTACCAAGCACAGAATTCGATGCGAGTTTGGATGGAGAGGATGTTTGTTTTGCTTTGGTGAGCAAGTCAGGAGACTTCGGCGTGGAAGAGGAGCAAAGGCCGAATATGATTCCTGAGGAGTTGGTGTCTATCTTGGAGGAATTCCGAGATGTTGTATCAAAGGAGCTACCGGCTGGATTACCACCTCTCCGAGATATTCAGCACGGCATTGACCTTATTCCGGGCTCAGTGTTGCCGAATAAGGCTCATTATCGGATGACACCGCAACAGCATGAGGAATTGAGGAGGCAGGTCCAAGAACTTTTGGACAAGGGGTTCGTACGGGAGAGCATTAGCCCGTGCGCGGTGCCAGCCCTTTTGGTACCGAAGAAGGATGGTACGTGGCGCATGTGTGTCGACAGCCGCGCGGTTAACAAAATTACTGTGAAGTACAGGTTCCCGATACCGAGGTTGGACGACATGCTTGATCAGTTGAGTGGTGCTAAGGTCTTCACGAAGATTGATTTGAAGAGTGGGTACCATCAGATAAGGATGAAGCCTGGAGACGAATGGAAGACAGCCTTCAAGACTAAGGAAGGGCTGTATGAATGGTTGGTAATGCCATTCGGGTTGTCAAACGCGCCGAGCACGTTCATGCGCGTAATGAACCAGGTTTTACGTCCATTTCTTAGCTCATTTGTGGTTGTCTACTTTGATGATATTTTGATATACAGCAGGACAGCCGAAGAGCATGTGGGCCATGTGGCACAGGTTTTGTCAGTGTTACGTGAGAACCAGTTAGTTGCTAACCCAGAGAAGTGCATTTGGATGGTTGGGAGACTAATTTTTCTGGGGTACGTTGTGACTGGAGAGGGGATTCTCCCAGATAGGAATAAGGTGCATGCAATTGTGGAATGGCCAGTACCTTCAACCTTGACAGAATTGAGATCCTTTTTGGGTCTTGCAGGGTTTTATCGCAGGTTTGTCAAGGGGTATAGTGAGCTGGCTGCACCTTTAA
>UESW01005016.1:500783-516464 GCA_900491605.1 Calamus simplicifolius
CAAGGAGAGGAGGAAGGAAGATGATAACCACGGACCAGCTCCTGTGCCAACAGAATGTTATCACCAATATGCCTTCCATGCACAAAAGCAGTTTGTGCATCATTTATAAAAGATGGGAGAACACACTTCAGACGATTGGCAAGGAGCTTTGAGATGCATTTATACACAGTGTTGCAGCAAAGAAATCGGTCTGAAGTCCTTCAATTTTGAAGCATTTGGGACCTTAGGAATAAGCGCAATAATAGTACAATTAACCTCCTTGAGAAGCAGGCCCTTGGAGAAAAATTCCTTGATAGCGGCAGTGATTTCATCGCCAACGATGGGCCAGGTCTTTTGGAAGAAGAAAGCGTTAAAACCATCAGGGCCTGGAGCTTTGTTAGGATGAAGATCAAAAATAGCCACTTTGATTTCTTCATCAGTGAAGTCGCAGGTTAAATTCCTTATTTGATCAGGAGAGAGAGCAGAATCCACAAACTTTGCAAGAACATCTCTTCCATCATATCTGGTACTACAGTTCGTACCGAGGAGTTGAGTGTAGAAATTGACCACCTCTTGAGCAATCTGATCCTTCTCCCGAATCCAATCTCCATTTTCATTCTGGATACAAAGGATCTTGTTAATATTGTTCCTTCCCTTAATAGAATTGAAGAAAAAGGAAGTGCATTGATCTCCTTCTTTCAACCATTGGATTCTGCTCCTCTGCCTAGCATAGCTCTCCTTCCCAATGCAGGCAAGTGATAGCCTCTTAGCACAGTCTATCTCCTTCTCAAGGAGATCCTTTTCATTGTGACCAGCAGCTATAGATGATTGCAAGCCAGATAGTTCAGAGCGAAGAGAAGCAAGATCACCATTGATAAAAACATTCTTGCTCCTACTCAGAGCTTTCAAAGCAGATTTAACAAGTTTCAGCTTTTTGAAAACTCTAAACATGGTATGGCCAACCACAGGGGGTTCCAAATCTTCTCAATTAACGGATAGAATTCATCAAACTCAGTCCAGAAATTAAAGAATTTAAAAGGAGTTTTGTATAGAGGTAGGGTAATCCCAAGAATCACCACTGCCGGTGAGTGATCAGAAAGACCAAATGGAAGAAATTCAGCATAAGATTGAGCAAAAGAATGGAGCCACAAAGAATTAACAAGAGATCTGTCCAGTTTCCTAAGGATATGCCCATTCGCTCTAGAATTGTGCCAAGTGAAGAGACATCCACCAAATCTTAAGTCATCCAAACCGGCTTCAAACAGGGTATCATTTAACTCATCCATGTAACAGGGTATCATTTAACTCATCCATGTAGCAGGGTATCATTCTTCTCAACTGCCTTGGATTGTTATGCAGGTGGAGCCTTCAGCATGAGGTGCAATAATATCACCCTTCGGGTCTATACCATCCTCAATAACAACATCAGGACATCGAGAGGGATCATCAGAAATAGAGATGGAACCCTTAGATGTGGACGGAGCATCGATAACAGAGGTAACTACTTTAGGAGCACAATCAGCGTCCACAATGGTTGCAGTTGGTTCAGAGCACAATCAGCGTCCACAATCGGCGACAATCGATCGGACCATTGCGATCCATCCGATCATCGATGATCCGACGATTGCGATCGATCCAAGCCATGATCCGATCAGCTATGATTGATCCAAAGGTTGCGATCCATCCGATTAGCGATGATATCCGACGATAGCGATCGATCCAAGCCATAATCTCGATCGGCGATGATCGATCGGACCGTTGCGATCACTTCGATCGGCGATGATCCGATGGTTGTGATCGATCGAAGCCATGATCCTGATCGGCGAAGATCAATTCGACGGTTTCAATCCATCCGATCGGCGACGATATCCGATGGTTGCGATCAATCCAAGCCATGATCCCGATCGGCGATGATCCATCTAATGGTTGCGATCCATCCGATTGATGATGATATCTGACAGTTGCGATCGATCCAAGCCATGATCCCAATCGGCAATGATCGATCTGACGGTTGCAATCCATTCGATCGGCGACAATGTGACGGTTGCGATCGATCCAAGCCATGATCCCGATCGGCGATGATCGATCCGACGGTTGTGATCCACCCGATCGGCAACGATCTGATGGTTGCGATCGATCCAAGCCATGATCTCGATCGGCGATGATCGATCAGACCGTTGCGATCCATCCGATCAGCGTCGATCCAACTGTTGCGATCGATCCAAGCCATGATCCCGATTGGCGATGATCGATCCAATGGTTGAGATACATCCGATCGGTGATGATATCCGACTGTTGTTATCGATCCAAGCCATGATCCCGATCGGCGATGATCGATCGGACCGTTGCGATCCTTCCCATCGTCAATGTTCCAACGATTGCGATCGATCCAAGCCATGATCCCGATCGGCTATGATCGATTTGACGGTTGCGATACATCCGATCGCGATGATATCCGATGGTAGCGATTGATCCAATCCATGATCTCGATCGGCGATGATCGATCGGACCATTGCGATCACTCCGATCGGCGATGATCCGACGTTTGCGACCGATCCAAGCCATGATCCCGATCGGCGATGATCGATCCGATGGTTTCAATCCATCCGATCGGCGACGATATCCGATGGTTGTGATCAATCCAAGCCAAGATCCCGATCGGCGATGATCGATCCGACGGTTTCAATCCATCCGATCGGCGACAATATCCGACGGTCGTGATCAATCCAAGCCAAGATCCGATCGGCGATGATCGATCGAATCCATCGATCGCCAACGATCAAACTGTTGCGATCGATCCAAGCCATGATTATGATCAGCGATGATCGATCCGACGGTTGCAATCCATCCGATCAGCGATGATATCCGACTGTTGCGATCGATCCAAGCCATGATCCCGATCAGCAACGATCGATCGGACCATTGCGATCCATCCGATCATCGATGATCCGACGATTGCGATCGATCCAAGCTATGATCCCTTTTTTTTTTTTTTTTGAAAGGTAAAGTATGAATTGTATTAATAAAGGACAAAATAAGTACAAGTGCTCGGGACATACCCCGGAAAGCCCAAAGCTAAAGTGGGAGAAATCACCACCAAAGCGGGAGACCAACTACTACAAAAGGAGAGCCACCACAGTGGAGGTAAGCATAGCTAACAAGCAAGCAGCTACATATAGGACCATACACAAGGAAATTAACGAAGAAGAGTGGAGGGGAGATGCCAGACTTGAATCAGATGGAGGTTGCAGAGTTATGAGGAAAAACTGACCCATCCAACTTTAACCTGATAGTGTCCATAATTAAAGAAACGAGTCCCTTCTCATTGTGAATAATTCGTCCATGCTTCCGTGAGTTTCTTTCATTCCATATGAAATAGAGAGTAGCTCCCAAAGCAAGCCTTCTGATAATGGCAATAAGCGAGGAGCCTTTGAGCTTACAGCAAGCCACGGCCATAGATTCTCCCAAGAAGAAGGGCATTGCAGAAGTTCACACTTACTCGCGATGGTAGTCCAAACCCGAAAGGAGAATGGGCAGTCGAAGAAAAGATGATTGTGATCTTCCACATCATCATTACATAAGTAGCAGTTCATGTGGCGAATTAACCCAAAGATAATAAGCGGTCTTGGGTTGAGAGCCTTCCTCTGATTGCAAGCCAAAGTAAGAAAGAGTGCCTAGGAACATGATGCTTGAACCATACTATGTGAGCCCATGGGACTTGTTGAGAAGGAGATCTAATAACATTCCAAGCCTTTTGATTGTGAATTCAGGGGAACCATCCCACTCAACTTTATCAATTTGAGAACAGTTGGGCAAAGGGAGGGATCTAGAATCCTCCTTCAGACTTATCAGCTCAAATGAATTAGCAGCAGGCCAACTCCAAAAGCCGTGAGAGATAATGGCACTAACCTTCGCATCAATCGATAGACCCGAGTCAAAGATAACTCTTGCATGGGGCGAGGAGCAGATAGGGCCTTGAGGTCTCCAGGCATCAAACCAAAGTGAGGTACCGTCACCATTTCCCACTTTAATTGAGATGAAAAGCTTCACTCTATCCCGAATCTTCAGGAGATCCAAGCTATGATCCCGATCGGCTATGATCGATCCGAAGGTTGCAATCCATATGATCAGCGATGATATCCGACGATAGCGATCGATCCAATCCATGATCCCGATCGGCGATGATCGATCGGACCATTGCGATCACTCCGATCGGCGACGATCCGATGGTTGCGATTGATCGAAGCCATGATCCCGATCGGCGATGATCGATTCGACGGTTTTCAATCCATCCGATTGGCGATGATATCCGACGGTTGCGATCGATCCAAGCCATGATCCCAATCGGCTATGATCGATCCGACGGCTACGATCTACCGATCGGCAACGATATGACGGTTGCAATCGATCCAAGCCATTATCCCAATCGAGGATTATCGATCGGGCCGTTGCGATCCAACCGATCGGCGACGATCCGGCGGTTGTGATCGATACAAGCCATGATCCCGATCGGTGATGATTGATCCGACGGTTGCGATCCATCCGATCGGCGACGATCCAATGGTTGCGATCGATCCAATCCAAGATCCCGATCGGTAATGATCGATCCGATGGCTGCGATCCATCCTATCGGTGACATTATGACGGTTGCGATCGATCGAAGCCATGATCCCATTCAGCGATGATTGATCCGACGGTTGTGATCCATCCGATCAGCGACGATCCAACAGTTGCGATCGATCCATGCCATGATCCCGATCGGCAATGATCGATCGGACTGTTGTGATCCATCCGATCGGCAACGATCCGACGGTTGCGATCGATCCAAGCTATGATCACGATCAGCGATGATCATCGATCCAACGGTTGCGATCCATCCGATCGGTGACGATATCCGATAGTTTCGATCGATCCAAGCCATGATCCCGATCGGCAATGATTGATTCGACCGTTGCAATCTATTCGATCGGCGATAATATCTGATAGTTGCGATCAATCCATGCCAAGATCCAACACTCTCTACAAATGTATAACTAAGTTGCTTGCCAACCAACTGAAAGATGTGCTCCCAGCTTTTATTAATGAAGCCCAAGCTGCTTTTGTGCAAGGAAGGCATATTGGGGAAACATTTTGATGGCACAAGAGCTTGTTAGATGATATCACCTCTCTTCCTCCTCCCCTAATGTGCACTCAAGATTGATTTAATGAAAGCCTTCGACTCTGTAAGATGGGAGTTCCTTTGGGATTCTTTGCACCTCCTTGGATTTCCTCACAAATTCATTGGATGGATCAAAACGTGTGTCTCCTCAGCAAAATATTCTGTGGCTATAAATGGGGAACTTAATGGCTTCTTGATGGAAGGAAAGGTCTACGTCAAGGTGATCCAATTTCTCCCTACTTATTTGTCATATGCATGGAAATCTTCTCTCGAATTTTAGACCAGAAAATTCAACCCTCCTCCTTCTTTAAGTACCACTGGAGATGCCGGAAATCCAAGATATCACACTTATGTTTTGCTGATGATTTGATGATTTTTTGCCGAGGAGATTTGGATTCTATAAAAGTTGTTAAAGACGCTCTTGATACTTTCTCCTCTCTCTCTGGTCTTAAACCAAATGAAACAAAAAGCTCCATTTTCCTCTCGGGTTACGGATCATATGCAGCAAGAAACTGTTAATTACTTGGGATTTCCTCTTGGCTCTTTCCCCATCAGATATTGGGAGTCCCACTTATTTCCACAAAGCTCAAAGCTCTTGATTGCCATGCTCTGGTTGATCGTATCTTGGGGAGGATCAAGATTTGGACAAACCGTTTTCTCTCATATGCAGGAAGATTGCAACTCATCCAGTCGGTTATTTTTAGCATTCAATCATTTTGGAGTGCCCATTTCATCCTACCAGCAAAAGTCATCAATGTAATAGAAGGTATTCTCTCGGCTTATCTCTGGAATGGTGTATCTCTGAAAAGGCATGGCGCAAAAGTTGCATGGGCTGACATTTCTACTTTTTTTTTTTTTTTTTTTTTTGAAAGGTGAAATGAAATTATAAGTAATAGAGAGTTAAGTACAAAACAGACGGGGCATACCCCGGATAAGGCAAGTAAGAACATTAGAAACCTAAAACAACAGGTGAAGACATCTCACACGAGATGAAAGCTAAGAAAGACAACATTAAATATCCCCAGCATCTAGACATCATTGTAGAAGGGTATCGGGAAGTTGCCATTTTTGAGTCAGCTGCTGATTTACAGGATTAAAAGGGAAATTAGAGCCATCCAACTTCTGCCTGATAGAATCCATGATTGAAGTGACGATTCCACGCTCATTATGAAGCATACGGCCATGCTTGCGAGAGTTTCTTGCCATCCATATGAAATAGATTGTAGCTCCCAAGGCAAGCTTCCTAATAGTGGACAAAAGCGAAGATCCTTTTATATCACCGCACAGCCTCGGCCACAGGGTCTCCCAAGAATAAGGATAAGGCAAAAGATCGCACTTACAAGCAATAGCAGTCCAAACCCGACAAGAGAATGGGCAATCAAAGAAGAGGTGGTTGTGATCTTCCACATCATCAAGACAGAAAACACACTTCATATGACTTATCAACCCGAATGATAAAAGCCGGTCCTGAGAAGGTAGCCTCCCACGGATTGCAAGCCAGAGGATAAATGAGTGCCTTGGGACATGATGCTTGAACCAAACCAAGTGAGCCCAAGGCACTCGATTAGAAGGAGATCTGATAACAGTCCAAGCTTTTTGATTGAGAATTCCAAGGAGCCGTCCCACTCCACTTTATCAATCTTTTTTTTTTTTTTTTTTGAAAGGTAAATGTGTGAGATGTATTAATAAGAAAGTGAAAAGTTATAAGTACAGGTACTCGGGGCATACCCCGGATCAAAATATGGGAAGAAAACCCCCATTTGGATTACATCCACCAAGGGTTACGCAGCAAGCAAATGGAAGAGAATACCCACAGTAATGGTAACCCAACCACAAAGAAACCAAGCAACTAACAAGGAGCTCAAAACGAGTGAAAGACAAGATCAATCCAGTAGGGAAGCGGGTAGCTGCCACCTATCTAGCAGCTGTAGATTAGTAGCATTCCTGGGAAACTTTTCTCCCTCAAGCTTTAGCCTAACTGATTCAATGATCTTGGTAACGATGCCGATCTCATTAAGAGGCAACCACCCATGCATGCGAGAGTTCCTTTCATTCCAAATGTAATAGACAGAAGCTCCCAAAGCCAGCCTGCTAAGAGAGGATTGAAGATTTGCACCATTAATGTTTCTGCTGAGCCACGGCCTCAGACGCTCCCAAGAAGAAGGGTAATGATATAGATTACATTTGCCAGCTATGGACTGCCAAACCCGAAAGGAGAAGGGGCAACTAAAAAATAGATGACCATGGTCCTCAATTCGATCTTGGCATAATGAGCAAGTCATATGACTGAGAATACCAAATGATACCAGGCGGTCCTGAGTAGAAAGTTTACCTCTAATAGCTAGCCATAAAATAAAGGAGTGCCTCGGGATATGATGCTTAAACCAAAGTAAGTGAGCCCAATCAACACAGAGGGAAGGAGATCGGAGGATATTCCAAACCTTTTTAATGGAGAAAACGGAAGATCCATCCCATAAAACCCTATCGTGGGTGCTGCATCAGGGGGAGAGAGGGAGCGGGTCTCTTCTTCAAAGTGATCAGCTCAACCGAATTTGAAACAGGCCACTCCCAAGTTCCAAAAGAAATAATAGCACTAACCTTTGCATCCTTGAAAGACCCGAATCAATAATAACTCTAGCGTGAGTAGAGGATCTAGATTCCTACTTTATCAATCTGAGAACAGTTGGGCAAATGAAGGGATCTAGATTCCTCTCTGAGACTAATCAGCTCATAAGAATCTGCAGGAGGCCACAACCAATAGCCATAAGAGATAATAGCACTAACCTTTGCATCAGCGGTGAGGCCCGAGTCATAAATAACTCTAGCATGAGGAGAGGTACAGATAGGGAGGAAAACATCAGCACTGCTTCTCTCACAAAGATGGGAGCTTCTCTCTCTAGGATTTGCTCTCCTTCTCCCGTTCCCTCGTCTCTGTCCTTTGAGCTGGTCTTCTAGGTTTCCGGCATGGAGCTTGGTCGTCTTTGTGCCCTCAGCTCTCAGGACCCCTGCTGTCCTCTTCCGGTGTGTTCCAAGGGAGGGTTATGTCCGGATGAGATTGCTCCGGTTGCCTCATCTGTTCCTAAACTTCCCGCTGGCTCTTGTATTAATAAGAAAGTGAAAAGTTATAAGTACAGGTACTCGGGGCATACCCCGGATCAAAATATGCGAAGAAAACCCCCATTTGGATTACATCCACCAAGGGTTACGCAGCAAGCAAATGGAAGAGAATACCCACAGTAATGGTAACCCAACCCACAAAGAAACCAAGCATCTAACAAAGGAGCTCAAAACGAGTGAAAGACAAGATCAATCCAGTAGGGAAGCGGGTAGCTGCCACCTATCTAGCAGCTGTAGATTAGTAGCATTCCTGGGAAACTTTTCTCCCTCAAGCTTTAGCCTAACTGATTCAATGATCTTGGTAACGATGCCGATCTCATTAAGAGGCAACCGCCCATGCATGCGAGAGTTCCTTTCATTCCAAATGTAATAGACAGAAGCTCCCAAAGCCAGCCTGCTAAGAGAGGATTGAAGATTTGCACCATTAATGTTTCTGCTGAGCCACGGCCTCAGACGCTCCCAAGAAGAAGGGTAATGATATAGATTACATTTGCCAGCTATGGACTGCCAAACCCGAAAGGAGAAGGGGCAACTAAAAAATAGATGACCATGGTCCTCAATTCGATCTTGGCATAATGAGCAAGTCATATGACTGAGAATACCAAATGATACCAGGCGGTCCTGAGTAGAAAGTCTACCTCTAATAGCTAGCCATAAAATAAAGGAGTGCCTCGGGATATGATGCTTAAACCAAAGTAAGTGAGCCCAATCAACACAGAGGGAAGGAGATCGGAGGATATTCCAAACCTTTTTAATGGAGAAAACGGAAGATCCATCCCATAAAACCCTATCGTGGGTGCTGCAGTCAGGGGGAGAGAGGGAGCGGGTCTCTTCTTTCAAAGTGATCAGCTCAACCGAATTTGAAACAGGCCACTCCCAAGTTCCAAAAGAAATAATAGCACTAACCTTTGCATCCTTTGAAAGACCCGAATCAATAATAACTCTAGCGTGAGTAGAGGAGCAAATGGGGCCTTGAGGTTTCCAAGAATCAAACCAAAGAGAAGTGTTAGAGCCATTCCCCACTTTAACAGAGATGAAATCCTTCACTCTACCCCACATCTTGAGAATTTTCCTCCAAGTTTGATCTTTCAAGTTTGATTCAAACTAATCTTGGAGCATTGCTCTAGATTGGACTTGATTCAGGTTCGATCAAAGTTTGATCTAACCTGATCTAGTAGTAATGCTCTAGATTGAAATTGGTTGGGTTTGATCTTATTTGATGTGACCTGATCATGGAGCGGCCCTCTAGATTGAACTCAATTTAGATTTAATTTGGGTTTGATCTAACCCAATCTTGGAGCAACACTCTTGATTTAACTTGATTCATGTTCGATCTTTGTTTGATTTAACTCGATCTTGAAGTAACGCTCGATATTATACTCAATTTGGACTCGATCTTGAGTTGAACTGATTCGATCTTAGAGCGATACTCCAAATTGGACTTGATTTGTATTCGATCTAAGCTTGATCCAACTCGATCTTGTGGCAGTGCTCTACATTTGACCAGATTTTGGTTTGATCTAAATTTGATCCAACCAATCTTGGAGCAAGCTCTATATTGGACCTAATTTGGGTTTGATCTAATTTTGATACAACCCGATCTTAGAGCAACAACTCCTAGATTGGACTTGATTTAGTGTTGCCCAGATGTAGCAACCCAAGTGGAGAGTGAATTGGGTATTTAAAAATTAATTACTTGCACAGATATGTGCTTTATCACTAATTAAAATTTAATTGGTAGTGGTATAGTAGTGCACAGAACAATATCAAAGAGATTATGCAAGCAATATAAACACAAGAAGGTTTATAGTGGTTCGGTGCCAAACTCAGCACCTACGTCCACTCCCCCAAAAACCCTTAAAAATTTCACTCCAATTGTATCACAATGATTACAACCCCTAGCCTTCCCCGGCTAGTCCTTTTATTTTCACGGCACAAGGCAGCCAACCCCTAACCTTACCCAGCTAGTCCTCTTGTTTCACGGCACAAGAAAGCCAACCCCTAGCCTTACCCTACTAGTCCTCTTGTTTCATGGCACAAGGAAACCAACAATAACCAAGGGTTTAAAATACTCTATTTCTATTAATGGGGAACTCAATGGTTTCTTTGAAGGGAAGAAACTAGAAAGGCCTCCGTCAAGGTGATCCTATCTCACCTTATTTATTTGTCATTTGCATGGATGTCTTCTCTAGGATTCTTGAGTTTAAAATCCAAGCTTCCACCACTTTCAAATTTCATTGGAGATGCCGGAAATCAAATTTATCTCATCTTTGCTTTGCGGATGACCTGCTGGTTTTCTGTCGGGGGGATCTTAATTCTGTCCAAGTAGTGAAGAATGCCCTTGATACCTTCTCCTCTCTATCGGGCTTAACCCCAAACAGCTCTAAAAGTTCCATCTTTCTCTCGGGTATGACTGCTTCCTCGCAACATGATCTTGCAAACTTCATAGGATACAATATGGGTTCATTTCCTATTAGATATTTGGGGGTTCCTCTCATCTCCTCGAAGCTCAAAGCTTTGGACTGTCAAGCCTTGGTGGATCGTATATTGAAGAGGATCAAGCTCTGGACTAATCGCTTCCTCTCCTATGCTGGAAGGCTTCAACTTATTCAATCAATTATATTCAGTATCCAGACTTTTTGGAGCTCCCACTTTATTCTACCAGTCAAAGTCATCAAAGATATAGAGGGTATTCTCTGCTTTCTTATGGAAAGGTACTTCCTTAAGTCACTCTGGTGCTAAAGTTGCTTGGAGTGATATCTCTTGTCCGAAACCCGAAGGAGGATTGGGAATCAAAAAGATTCGTGATTGGAACACTGCCTCCATGACCCGTTATATTTGGCTTCTTTGCCAGCCCTGCTCTAATTCCCTGTGGGCTGCTTGGGTCAAGAGGAATCTGCTGCATAAAGACCACTTCTGGGTGGCAAAAGTTCCTTGGAACTGCTCTTGGACCTGGAGGAAAATCCTAAAGCTTCGGGACAGAATCAGGGCTTTCATCTCCGTCAATGTAGGGAATGGTGGAGATACTTCCCTTTGGTTTGATTCTTGGAGGCCTCTTGGCCCTATTTGTTCCTCCTCTCATGCTAGAGTCATTTCCGACTCTGGACTTGGGATAAATGCAAAGGTTAGTGACATTATTTTTGGCGGCTCATGGAGATGGCCGGTAGCTAATTCTATTGAGCTGATAGCTTTGAAGGAAGACTCTAGATCCCTTGATCCCCCTGATTGCAGCCATCAGGACAAGATTCTTTGGGATGGTTCCCCAGCCTTCTCTATTAAGGGTGTTTGGAATTGCATCCGGACTCCGAGCGGCCGTGTGGACTGGGCGCATCTTCTTTGGTTTCCTCATCATGTGCCTAGGCACTCATTTATTTTATGGCTTGCTATCAGAGGTAGACTCTCTACTCAAGATCGTCTCCATTCCTTTGGTGTTCAAGGTCATCTCTCCTTATCCTGCTTTCTATGCCAAGACCATACAGAGGATCATAACCATCTATTCTTCAGCTGCCCTTTTTCCTTTCGGATCTGGTCTTCTATTGCCAGTTTGTGCGATTTTGAGCATTATCCTTCATCTTGGGAGCTCTTGAGACCGTGGCTCTGCAGGAATATCAAAGGCAAATCCCTTCATTCAATTATTGCAGACTGGCTTTGGGAGCTTCTTTGTACCTCATTTGGTTTGAAAGGAACTCTCGCAAGCATGGCCAAAGACCTCTTAATGAAGCTGGGATCCTTTCAAGATTATGGACTCTGTTAGGGCGAGTTGGATGGTGCTATTTTCCCAGGAAGGAGGGTCATCAAAAATTGATTGAAAAGTGGCAGCTCCCTTCCTCTATCTCGAGCTGAAGCCCTTTGTTATGATTTCTACCGTGACTCCATCACGATTGTTTTTTTCCTCCGTGACTCCATCACGATTGTTTTTTTGTCCTTTTTTGGATGTTTTTCTCTTCCATTAGTCTAAGGATATTTACCTTTTGTTTAAGCATCATGTTCCTCGTCATTCCTTCATCTCATGGTTAGCTTTTAGAGGAAGGCTCTCTACCCTGGACCGCCTTCAATCTTTTGGTATTCACTGTCTCTCCTCATGTATCCTATGTCAGGGCTCTACTGAGGACCATAACCATCTATTTTTTAATTGCTCATATTCCTATCGGATCTGGACTTCCATTGCCGGCAAGTGCGACTGAGGTATAATTCTTCTTCTTTAGGGCAATTAAGGCAGTGGCTTTGCAGAAGCATCAAAGGTTCCTCTCTCCACTCCACCATCTGCAGACTTGCTCTGGGAGCTTCTTTGTACTTCATTTGGCAAGAAAGGAACTCTCGCAGTCATGGGAATCGACCTCTTAATGAAGTTGGTATTATCTCAAAGATTATGGATTCGGTTAGAATGAGCTTGGATGGCGCAACCTTTCCTAGTAACGCTGCTAATCTACACTTGATTATCTGCTGGCAGCTTCCTCCTTCGCTTCTGCGATAGCTTAGCTTGTTTCCTGTCTTTTGTATGGTGTCCTCATGGCGAGGGCTTTAAATCATTTTCGGGGAAGGTTATCTCCCTATTGCTTTCTGTTTCATTTGGGGATCACCCCGTGATCTTGTATCTTGTACTTATATCTCCCTGATTAATACTAATCACACCTTTAACTTTCAAAAAAAAAAAAAAAAAAAAAGGATATTTACCTTTTTGGTGGTGTATCCCCATTGCTTCTTTTAGACCTCCGGGGAATGCCCCGAGTACCTGTACTTTCAACTCCTTTTCACACTATTAAAACATTTCACACCTTTACTTTTCAAAAAAAAAAAAAAAAAAACAATAACCAAGGGTTAAACTTTTTTTTTTTTTTTTGAAAGGTAAAAGTGTGAGTTGTATTAACACGGAAGAAAAGGAGTTACAAGTACAAGAACACGGGGCATACCCCGGAAGATACAAAAATCAAGCAAAGGGAAATACTTCCCGCAAAAGGAAATACATCCTCAAACATAGGAAATACAAACCTCAAGAGAAATCATCCAAAAACTAACTAAGAGCTTTCAAACTATAATCGTTGTCAGATTAGCTTCTCAAAAGGGAAGGGGGAAGATGCCATCTTCCTAACACATGGAGATTTGCAGTATTTCTAGGATATTTAGCACCATCCAACTTCAGCCTAACCGAATCCATAATCATAGTAATAATCCCTCTTTCATTATGGGCCTTGTGCCCGTGCTTGCGTCAGTTCCTTTCATACCATATGAAGTATATTGTAGCTCCCAATGCAAGTCTGCTAACAATGGAGAGAAGAGAGGACCCATTGAGTTTGCTGCAAAGCCACGGCCTCAAACTCTCCCAAGAGAATGGAAAGTGCGTTAAATCACATTTACTAGCAATTGTAGACCAAACCCGGAAAGAGAAAGGGCAATTGAAGAACAGGTGACTATGATCCTCCCTTGGATCTTGACATAAGTAGCATGTCATGTGTTGGATAATTCCGAAAGAGAAAAGACGATCTTGAGTGGAAAAAGCCTACCTCTTAATGCTAACCATAAGATGAAAGAATGCCTTGGAACATGATGTTTAAACCATACCAAATGTGCCCAATCAACACGCTGGGAAGAGGACCGAAGTTTGTTCCATTCTCTTTGATTGTGAAATCCCTTGATCCATCCCAAACCACCATATCTTGTTGGGAGCAGTCGGGCAATGGAAGGGAACATGATTCATCTTTCAAGCTGATCAGCTCATTTGAATTTGCTACAGGCCATCTCCAATTGCCGGATGAAATAATGGCACTAACCTTTGCTTCTTTTGTAAGACCCGAGTCAGAAATGACTCTAGCTTGAGAAGAAGAGCATATGGGGCCTTGAGGTCTCCATGAATCAAACCAAAGGGAGGTGTTTTCTCCATTCCCCACTTTCACTGCAATAAAATCCTTCACTCTATCCTGAATCTTGAAGATCTTCCTCCAAGTCCAAGAACAATTCCATGGGACTTTCGCCACCCAAAAGTGTTCCTTGTGAAGCAAATTCTTCTTAACCCAGGCAGCCCATAATGAATTAGCGCATAGTTGACATAATAACCAAATATAACGAGTCATTGAGGCAACATTCCAATCCCTAACCTTCTTAACTCCCAGACCTCCTTCTTCTTTAGGTGTAGAAATGTCAGCCCAAGCACTTTTGCGCCATGCCCTTTTCAGAGAAACACCATTCCAGAGAAAAGCCGAGAGAATACCTTCTATTACTTTGATAACTTTGCTGGTAGGATGAAATGGGCACTCCAAAATGATTGAATACTAAAAATAACCGACTGGATGAGCTGCAATCTTCCAGCATAAACTTTTCAAAAAAAAAAAAAGCAATCTTCCAGCATAAGAGAGAAAACGGTTTGTCCAAACCTTGATCCTCCCCAAGATACGATCAACCAGAGCATGGCAATCAAGAGCTTTGAGCTTTGTGGATATAAGTGGGACACCCAAATATCTGATGGGGAAAGAGCCAAGAGGAAATCCCAAGTAATTAACAGTTTCATGCTGCATATGATCCATAACACCCGAGAGGAAAATGGAGCATTTTGTTTAAGACCTGAGAGAGAGGAGAAAGTATCAAGAGCTTCTTTAACAACTTTTATAGAATCCAAATCTCCTCGGCAAAAAATCATCAAATCATCAGCAAAACATAAGTGTGATATCTTGGAATTCCGGCATCTCCAGTGGTACTTAAAGAAGGAGGAGGCTTGAATTTTCTGGTCTAAAATTCGAGAGAAGATTTCCATGCATATGACAAATAAGTAGGGAGAAATTGGATCACCTTGACGTAGGCCTTTCCTTCCTTCAAAGAAGCCATTGAGTTCCCCATTTATAGCCACAGAATATTTTGCTGAGGAGACACACGTTTTGATCCATCCAATGAATTTGTGAGGAAATCCAAGGAGGTGCAAAGAATCCCAAAGGAACTCCCATCTTACAGAGTCGAAGGCTTTCATTAAATCAATCTTGAGTACACATTTAGGGGAGGAGGAAGAGAGGTGATATCCTCTAACAAGCTCTTGTGCCATCAAAATGTTATCCCCAATATGCCTTCCTTGCACAAAAGCAGCTTGAGCTTCATTAATAAAAGCTGGGAGCACCTCTTTCAGTCGGTTGGCAAGCAACTTAGTGATGTGGGATGGCTCTAATGATTTCACAATCAAAAAAGCTTGGAATGTCTTACGGTCTCCTTCGCATCGAGTGTCTTGGGCCCATTTGGTTTGGTTCAAGCATCATGTTCCTAGGCACTCTTTCATCCTATGGCTTGCAATTAGAGGAAGGCTCCCTTCACAAGACCGGCTTTTATCCTTTGGGTTAATTAGTCAAATGAAGTGTTTCTTTGTCTTGAAGATGTGGAAGATCACAACCATCTTTTCTTTGGCTGCTCTTTCTCCAGTCGGGTTTGGACGCTATTGCTTGTAGGTGTGA
>UESW01005016.1:516520-530514 GCA_900491605.1 Calamus simplicifolius
TTATTTATGGATGGAGAGGAACTCTCGAAAACATGGTCGTATTCATCAAAGTGAGCAAAGAATCATTAGTCAAATTATGGACACTATCAGGCATAAGTTGGAGGGATCCGAATTTCCCCTTAATACGCCAAATCTTCATTTGATTCAAATCTGGCACCTCCCCGCTTCTCTGCTTCGATGAATCCTTGGGAGCTTGTGGGTTTGTGATGCTGTTTTGGCTTTGTAGATGTCGATCCCTTGGGAGTTGCTTCACCGTATGGTGATTGTCCGTTTCTTTTGGCTGTTTTTTTTTTTTTCTCCCGGGTTGTTGCCCCGGGGTTTGTACTTATTTCATCCTTTCTTTATTAATATAATTCACCTTCACTTTTCAAAAAAAAAAAAAGAGTTCCTTGCAAGCAACGGTGTGCATGAGGGGGATGAAAGAGGAGAAGTGTCCTCGCAGCCAATAGTGGAGGAGACCTCCAAAGAGCATGAGGAGCCTACCGCATTAGGTGCAGCAGAGATCCCCATCTGATCTTTTGATTCCAAAGAGAGATCAGCAGGATCCGATGAAACCACATTTGGAGCACAATCAAATAAGAGGTTGATCTCTTAAGAGACGGCAAGGCCGCATGACTCAATGGATCAACCTTAGGATCAAAATCGGAACCCTCAGGACAGCGAAGGAGACCAGATCGATTCCCAACAGGAGAAGCAGAGGAAATGGCGATCGGAATAACAAAGGCATTCGGATCGTCAGATGCAAACGGATCACCAGCTCCTGTACCACTCGGGTCGACAGCGGCTGCAATCTGGTCGACAACGGCTGCTATCGGATCGTCTGCCGCATGGTTAGAATTCTCAGCCTGAGACATAGAAACAGAGACGTGCTTAGCCTTGGACGAGAGTGGAGGATTGCCCGGCTTTGCTTTACGGTTAGAATTCACAGTCTTCCATTCCCCATCACGTAGCGGAGACGCAATTGGATGAGCAGGTTTAGGAATCCAAACCTGATGACCAGCTTTCTTGCAATTAGAAGATAGGTGCCCGAACACCTTACAAATAGAGCACCTCTTTGGGATCCAGTTGTAAGCAATTTGGATTCCAGCAACACTCCCATCCTCCAATTCGATATCGAAAGCGTCCGGGAGAGAGTCGTTTATATCAATCTCAATACAAATTCTGGCATAGCTTAGTCTCCTTAGAGAGGTTGTCAATTTGTCAGCATGCAGTGGCTTCCCGACCATGCTTGCAATGTAACTAAGGCCGTCTTCAGTCCAAAACTCCAGAGGGACGTTGTAGAAGTGAGCCCAGATCGGGACTTTCCTGCAGCCCTCCTTTGAAAGATTCATGCATGAGGACCATCTCTTTAAGAAGATGGGTCTCCCCCCAAAGTGCCAAGGACCGCCCTCCAGAGCTTTATCAAGGCTACCCGAGTCAGGGAAATTGAAGAAAAAGAAACCGTTGTCGTTACTTAGAACATTTAGCAACCCGAACTTGCCCCAGTGCTTCATAGCGGACGCTTGAACCAGAGAGAAAGGGAGTTTGTCCAAGAAAACCCCACCATGGTGTTCTTCCAGATAGAAGTCCCTTGCAGTGCCACGGAAGAGGGAAGTTTAATAGTAACTTTGCCCTCAGTCGTAATAATCTCCGGTTTGATGAATTTGAGCTGCATAGAAGATGGAGACTCTTTAAGAAGAGATGCCCAGTCGGGCGGATGCTTGCCCTTTGCCTTATTTAGATCACAGGAGACGCCATGAGGAACAGAGGAATTTGGAGAAAGCAACGGCGGGGTTGAACAGCCGGATGGAGGCTTGCTTACATGATCAACAGCTGCGCTGGGAGGGGTAGAGATGGCTTTCAATCGTTCCACGTCAGCAGTACATGCAGATTTATTTGAAGGAGCCAAGAGCGGCGGGAAATTTGATGAAGAGATTTGAAATCCAGAAGAAGCCGGCAAAAGTCCTGAGTCGGATAAAATTCGAATCAAGTTAGACCAAATTCGAATCAAGTACAATCTAGAGAGTTACTTAGAGATATTTTTCAACACTGGGTTAAACCAAGTTCAAGTTAAACCCAAATCAGATCCCATCTAGACAATTGCTTCGAGATTGGGTCGGATAAAATTTACATCAAACATGCTTCAATTTAGAGTGTTGAATCAAGATATGGTTAAATCAAATTAAATCAAACACAAATCAAGTTCAATCTAGAGCACTTATAATATCGGGTTGGATAAAATTAAGATCAATCCTAAATAAAGTTAAATATAGAGCATTATTCTAAGATCGGGTTAGATGGAGCTAAGTTCAGACCCAAATAAAGTTCATTCTGAGCGTTACACCAAGATTGGGTGAAATCAAACTAAAATCAAGTTCAATCGAAGCATTACTCCATGATTGGATTAGATCTAACCTACATCAAGCTAATTGAAGTTCAATCTGGAGCGTTGCTACATCAAGGCTAAATCAATTTGAATTTGGAATGTTGCTCTAAGTTCGGATTGGATCAAACTTAGATCAAACCTTCTGAGTCAAGTCCAATTGGAAGTGATGCTCCAAGATTGGGTCGAGCCAAACTTAGATCAAATTTCAAAATAAGTCCAATCTTTAGCATTGCAACAAGACCAGGTTAGATCAAATTAGATCCACATGAATCAAATCTAATTTGCAGCATTGCTCTAAAAAAGGTTGGATCAAACCAAGTCAAATCGAGAGCGTTGCTCGAGGATCGAGTTGGATCAAACTTATATCAAAGCCAAATCAAGTTCAATCTGGATTCTATTATTGTTATATCGAACTCAATCGACCTTTGATCAAACCCCAATCAAGTTCAATTTAAAGCATTGCTCTAAGATCTGGGTGGATTAAACTTAAATCAGACCTGGAACAAATCAAACATTGCTCTAAGATCGGGTTCAACTAAACTTTGATCAAATCGGAATTAAGTTCAATATGGAGCCTTGATCTTAGGTTGAGCTTGATCAAACCAAGATCAGGCACAAATCAAGTCCAATGTAGAGCATTCCTCAAAGATCGTATTGGATCAAACTTATATCAATCTCGAATTAAGTGAAATATGTTGCATTCCTCCAAGATTGATTTGTTCAAACTCAAATCAAATATAAATCAAATGCAATTTAATGCATTGTTCCAAGATAGGGTCGGATCGAACTTAGGCCAAACCCAAAATAAAGTTCGATATGGAGCATTTCTCTAAGGTCAGGTTGGATCAATCTTAGCTCTAAGATGAATCAAGTTCAATATGGAGTGATGCTGCATCAGATCAGGTTAGATCAAACATTAATCAAGTCTAATTTTGAGTGTTGCTCTAAGATTAGGCTCGATGAAGTAAAAGATAATACCCAAATCAAGTTTAATCGAGAGCATTGCACTAAGATTGGGTTTGATCAAACTTAGAATAAACCCAAATCATTTCAAATCTAAAGCGTTGCCCTAAAATCGGGTTCGATAAAACAACAAACCTAAATCAAGTCTTTTTTAGAGTGCTGCTTCAAGATCGGGTTAGTTCAAACCAAGATAGAGCCCAAATTAAGTATAATATGAAGCATTGCTTCGATATCAATTTAGATCAAACTCTGATCGAACCTGAATCAAGTTAAATTAGGAGCATCGTTCGAAGATCAAGTTAGGTCAAACCCGAATCGAGTTCAATTTAAAGTGTTACTCCATGATTAGTTCAGATCAAATAAGATCATCCCCGAATCAATTTCAATCTAAAACATTATAATATGATCGGCCTAGATCAAACTTTGATCTCTTTTCATTTGATCAAACCTGAATCAAGTCCAATCTAGAGCAATGCTCAACAAGATTAGTTTGAATGAAACGAAGATCAAACTTGAATTTAGTTCAATATGCTGCATTTGTTTAAAAATTGGGTTAGATCAAACCAATGTCAATTCTGAATCAAGTCGAATCTTGCGGGCATTGGCACAAGTTCGGGTTAGATCAAACTAAGATCGGACCCAAATAAAATCTCATACGGAGCGTTGCTCCAAGATTGAAATTAGATCAAACTTAAATCAAACATGAGTCAAGTCCAACGTGGAGCATCGTTTCAAGATTGTGTTGGATCAAACTTAGATCAAACCTCAATTAACTACAATCTCGAGCATTCCTCCAATATTGATAGATCAAAGTTAGATCAAATCAGACCATATTCGAATCAAGTACAATCTAGAGAGTTACTTAGAGATATTTTTCAACACTGGGTTGAACCAAGTTCAAGTTAAACCCAAATCAGATCCCATCTAGACAATTGCTCCGAGATTGGGTCGGATAAAATTTACATCAAACATGAATCAACTTCAATTTATAGTGTTGAATCAAGATATGGTTAGATCAAATTAAATCAAACACAAATCAAGTTCAATCTAGAGCACTTATATAATATCGGGTTGGATAAAATTAATATCAATCCTAAATAAAGTTAAATAAAGAGCATTATTCTAATATCAAGGAGACCCTATCTCTCCTTATCTCTTTGTTATATGCATGGATGTCTTCTCTAGGATTCTTGATCAGAAAATTCATGCCTCCCCCTCTTTCAAATTTCATTGGAGATGCCGGAAATCCAAGATTTCACATCTATGTTTTGCAGATGATCTGATGGTTTTTTGTCGTGGAGATTTGAACTCTATAAATGTGGTGAAGGATGCCCTTGACACGTTCTCCTCTCTCTCCGGCCTTTCTCCAAATCACTCCAAAAGCTCCACCTTCCTATCGGGTGTCTCGGTTCATCTCCAGAAGGATATTACTGACTTGATGGGTTTCTCTCTTGGCTCTTTTCTAATTAGATATCTGGGTGTCCCTCTTATTACCACAAAACTCAAAGCTTCTGATTGTCACTCTTTGGTTGATCGTATTTTAAGGAGGATCAAAGTTTGGACTCATCGTTTCCTCTCCTACGCTGGCAGATTGCAACTCATCCAATCGGTAATTTTTAGTATTCAGTCCTTTTGGAGTGCTCACTTCATTCTTCCTGTTAAAATTATTAAAGACATTGAAAGCATTCTTTCGGCCTTCTTATGGAACGGTGTTTCCTTGAACCGGCATGGAGCTAAAGTTTCTTGGTCTACCATCACTACTCCCAAGGAGGAAGGGGGTTTGGGTATAAAGAAGATCCGGGATTGGAATGCAGCTTCAATGGCTCGGCACATTTGGTCTCTATGCAACCCTTGCTCTAAATCCTTATGGGCTGCCTGGGTTAAGCTAAATCTTCTGCATAAAGAACATTTTTGGGTGGTTAAAGTTCCTTGGGATTGCTCTTGGACTTGGAGGAAAATTCTTAAGATTCGGGATAGAGTGAGGAATTTCATTTCTGTCAAGGTGGGGAATGGCGATAGCACCTCCCTTTGGTTTGATTCATGGAGGCCTCAAGGACCTATTTGCTCTTCTTCTCATGCTAGAGTTATCACCGACTCGGGCCTTTCCAAAGATGCTAAGGTTAGTGCCATCATATATGCTGGAAATTGGAGGTGGCCGGCAGCGAATTCCCTTGAGCTTATCATCTTGAAATCTGAAACTGGTTCACTGCCTTTACCTGATTGCAGCTGTTCGGATAAGGTATTATGGGAAGGTTCTACTGCGTTCTCTATTAAGAGGGCTTGGAATATCCTCCGGATACCTTCCCAATGTGTTGATTGGGCTCATTTAGTCTGGTTCAAGCATCATGTTCCAAGGCATTCTTTCATTTTATGGCTTGCCATTAGAGGTAGGCTTTCGACCCAGGACCGTCTTATATCTTATGGTATTCTTTGTCAGCGGGATTGCTATTTATGTCATCACAGTTTGGAGGACCACGATCATCTGTTTTTCAGCTGTCCTTTCTCTGCACGGATTTGGTCAACCATTGCTAGGAAATGTGGCTTAGTGCACTTCCCTTTTTCTTGGGAAAGGCTGAGGCCGTGGCTTTGTAGAAATATCAAAGGAGCCTCTCTTCATTCTATTATTTGTAGGCTTGCCTTGGGTGCTGCTTTGTACTTCATATGGCTAGAAAGGAACTCCCGCAAGCATGGGCGCCTGCTGCAAAAGGAACAGAGTATTGTCTCTAAGATTATGGACTTGGTCAGGCTGAAGTTGGAGGGTGCTACTTTTCCCAGAAATACTGCTAATCTCCAGTTGATTGATAGATGGCAACTACCCTCCTCTCTTTTGAGTTAATCATTTCTGGTCTATGTAATCCTTTTGTTTGACTTGTTTGGTCTTTTATTTTGGCCTTAGGTCACTTCAACATTTGGTGGATGTTATCCCTTGATTGTATGTTTGCGGGCCTTATCCCGCTCCCTTGTACCTATATTTCTTTTTAATACAAATCACCTTTAACTTTCAAAAAAAAAAAAAAAAAGGGTTAGATGGAGCTAAGTTCAGACCCAAATAAAGTTCATTCTCGAGCGTTACACCAAGATTGAAATCAAACTAAAATCAAGTTCAATCGAAGCATTACTCCATGATTGGATTAGATCTAACCTATATCAAGCTAATTGAAGTCCAATCTGGAGCGTTGTTAGAAGATCGGGCCAAATCAAGGCTAAATCAATTTGAATTTGGAATGTTGCTCTAAGTTCGGATTGGATCAAACTTAGATCAAACCATCTGAGTCAAGTCCAATTGGAAGTGATAATCCAAGATTGGGTCGAGCCAAACTTAGATCAAATTTCAAAATAAGTCCAATCTAAAGCATTGCAACAAGACCAGGTTAGATCAAATTAGATCCACATGAATCAAATCTAATTTGCAGCATTGCTCTAAGAAAAGGTTGGATCAAACCCAAACCAAGTCAAATCGAGAGCGTTGCTCGAGGATCGAGTTGGATCAAACTTAAATCAAACCCAAATCAAGTCCAATCTGGATTCTATTAGTGTTATATCGAACTCAATCAACCTTTGATCAATCCCCAATCAAGTTCAATTTAAAGCATTGCTCTAAGATCAGGGTGGATTAAACTTAAATCGGACCTGGAACAAATCAAACATGTAACATTGCTCTAAGATCGGGTTCAACTAAACTTTGATCAAATCGGAATTAATTTCAATATGGAGCCTTGATCTTAGGTTGAGCTTGATCTATGTGATGGAAAGGCGAGTGTACCTCACTGTGAAGCCTTGGAGGAGACTTCTCAAATTTTTTTTTTTTTTTTTTTTTTTTTTTTTTTTTTGAAAGGTAAATGTGTGAGATGTATTAATAAGAAAGTGAAAAGTTATAAGTACAGGTACTCGGGCATACCCCGGATCAAAATATGGGAAGAAAACCCCCATTTGGATTACATCCACCAAGGGTTACGCAGCAAGCAAATGGAAGAGAATACCCACAGTAATGGTAACCCAACCCACAAAGAAACCAAGCAACTAACAAAGGAGCTCAAAACGAGTGAAAGACAAGATCAATCCAGTAGGGAAGCGGGTAGCTGCCACCTATCTAGCAGCTGTAGATTAGTAGCATTCCTGGGAAACTTTTCTCCCTCAAGCTTTAGCCTAACTGATTCAATGATCTTGGTAACGATGCCGATCTCATTAAGAGGCAACCGCCCATGCATGCGAGAGTTCCTTTCATTCCAAATGTAATAGACAGAAGCTCCCAAAGCCAGCCTGCTAAGAGAGGATTGAAGATTTGCACCATTAATGTTTCTGCTGAGCCACGGCCTCAGACGCTCCCAAGAAGAAGGGTAATGATATAGATTACATTTGCCAGCTATGGACTGCCAAACCCGAAAGGAGAAGGGGCAACTAAAAAATAGATGACCATGGTCCTCAATTCGATCTTGGCATAATGAGCAAGTCATATGACTGAGAATACCAAATGATACCAGGCGGTCCTGAGTAGAAAGTCTACCTCTAATAGCTAGCCATAAAATAAAGGAGTGCCTCGGGATATGATGCTTAAACCAAAGTAAGTGAGCCCAATCAACACAGAGGGAAGGAGATCGGAGGATATTCCAAACCTTTTTAATGGAGAAAACGGAAGATCCATCCCATAAAACCCTATCGTGGGTGCTGCAGTCAGGGGGAGAGAGGGAGCGGGTCTCTTCTTTCAAAGTGATCAGCTCAACCGAATTTGAAACAGGCCACTCCCAAGTTCCAAAAGAAATAATAGCACTAACCTTTGCATCCTTTGAAAGACCCGAATCAATAATAACTCTAGCGTGAGTAGAGGAGCAAATGGGGCCTTGAGGTTTCCAAGAATCAAACCAAAGAGAAGTGTTAGAGCCATTCCCCACTTTAACAGAGATGAAATCCTTCACTCTACCCCGCATCTTGAGAATTTTCCTCCAAGTCCAAGTGCAGTTCCATGGGACTTTTGCCACCCAGAACTGTTCCTTGTGCAGAAGATTCATCTTTACCCAGGCCGACCATAAGGAGTTGGTACACGGTTGACATAATAACCAAATGTACCGAGACAAAGAAGCAGCATTCCAATCTCGGACCTTCTTGATTCCCAGACCCCCTTCAGCCTTTGGAGTAGAGATATCAGCCCAAGAGACTTTTGCACCATACCGGTTTAAAGAAACACCATTCCATAGGAAAGCCGATAGAATACTTTCAATATCCTTGGAGACCTTTGCTGGAAGAATGAAATGAGCACACCAATAAGACTGGATGCTGAAGAGGACAGACTGTATGAGTTGCAATCTACCAGCATAGGAGAGAAAACGATTGGTCCAAACCTTGATTCTTCCAATAATACGGTCCACAAGTGCTTGGCAATCAGTAGCTTTAAGCCGTGTGGAGATGAGAGGAACACCAAGGTATTTAATAGGAAAGGAGCCAAGAGAGTAACCCAAGAAATCAACAATGTCACGCTGCAGCTGATCCGAAGCACCCGAAATGAAAACAGAGCATTTCGAATTATTTGGGGTGAGTCCAGAAAAGGAGGAGAAGGTGTCCAAAGAATCTTTAATTACTCTAATCGAGTCCATATCACCCCGGCAGAAAATCATCAAATCATCGGCAAAACATAAGTGTGAAACATTTGATTTCCGGCACCTCCAATGATACTTAAAAGAAGGGGAAACATGGATTTTCCGATCAAGGATTCTAGAGAAAATATCCATACAAATGACAAACAAGTAAGGAGAAATAGGATCACCTTGGCGAAGACCTTTCTTTCCTTCGAAGAAGCCATTAAGTTCCCCATTAATAGCCACGGAATACTTTGCAGTGGAGACACAGGTCCTGATCCATCCAATGAACCGTGGAGGAAATCCAAGAAGCTGGAGGGAATCCCAAAGGAAATCCCACCTTACCGAATCAAAAGCCTTCATAAGATCAATCTTTAGAGCACAATTTGAAGAGGATGAAGAGAGATGATACCCACGGACCAGCTCCTGAGCCAACAGGATGTTATCACCAATGTGCCTCCCTTGAACAAAAGCAGACTGAGCAATATTAATAAAAGAAGGCAGGACAAGCTTCAGCCGGTTAGCAATCAGTTTGGAGATGCACTTATACACAGTATTGCAGCAAGAAATAGGCCTAAAGTCCTTCAATTTTGAGGCATTGGGGACCTTAGGGATGAGGGCAATGATCGTGCAATTAACCTCTTTGAGAAGCATCCCCTTAGAAAAGAACTCCTTGATAGCGGAGATAAAATCAGCTCCAACGATGTGCCAAGTCTTATGGAAAAAATAAGCATTAAACCCATCCGGACCTGGAGCTTTGTTTGGGTGAAGGCTAAAAATGGCATCTTTTATTTCCACATCAGAAAATTCATTGCTTAGGAAGCTCCTTTGCTCATGAGTCAGAGCACAGCTCACATATTCCGAAAGACCATCCCGGCCAATATAGCTGGTAAAACATTTCGATCCAAGGAGCTGCTTATAATAGTCGACTACCTCAAAAGCAATCTGATTCTTCTCCCGGATCCAATCGCCATTTTCCTTCTGGATGCAGAAAATCTTGTTAACATTGTTCCTTCCTTTAACAGTGTTGAAGAAAAAGGAGGAGCATTGGTCCCCATCTTTCAGCCACTGAATTCTACTTCTTTGCCTGGCATAACTCTCCTTCCCTTTACATGCAAGGGACAGCCTATTAGAGCATTCAACTTCCTTCGCCAAGAGCTCAATGTCATTGTTACCAGCCGCAATGGAAGACTGCACAGCTGCAAGTTCGGAACGAAGAGATGCAAGGTCCCCGTTAATCAAATTGTTCTTGCTCTTGCTCAGAGCCTTCAATGCAACTTTAACAAGTTTAAGCTTTTTGTACAGTCTAAACATGGCATGACCAGTCACCGTAGTATTCCAGATTTGCTCTACTAGAGGATAGAATTCATCAAATGAAGACCAGAAGTTAAAAAATTTGAAAGGAGGTTTGAATTGAGGAACAGAGATCCCAAGATTAGCCACAACCGTTGCATGATCCGAAAGACCAAAAGGGAGGAATTCAGCATATGAATCAGCAAAAGAGTGAAGCCAAGCCGGGTTCACAAGGGCCCTGTCGAGTTTTCTAAGAATGTGCCCATGGAGTCTGGAATTGTGCCAGGTGAAGAGAGGACCCCCAAATCTCAGATCATCCAAACCAGCTTCAAGAAGAGAGTCATTAAGATCATTCATAGTATTGGACCACGCACTGCTACCTCCTTTCCTTTCATGGCGATAACGGATGGCATTAAAGTCCCCCATGATAATCCAAGGCAGAAGGGAAAAAGACTGTGCTTGATCGATCAAATTTGCCCAGAGCATTTTCCTTGTAGTAGCGTCATTTGCACCATACACAAAAGAAGCAGCAAAACTGACCATCGGTCCTTCTATTATGTGGAATGGAATGGACCGGTAAAAGGGAGCTTGAGAGGCATTGTGGCATTTCATCAACAACTGATCGGGCATGGAGCAAGGAGTCACCGAATTCACAGTAAATGGAGATTGAGAAGCTGAGGTTAAGACATCACCTGGGGGCTTGTTCCTTGCAACCATGGCATTTATCTCAGCTTCTTCGTCTTGATTGGAGATCCCACGGTGGACATAACTCAGCTTTTCCTTCATTGTAGCAGCAATCCCATTGGAGCTGAAAAGAAGGTCTTTCTCCTCCTTCGAAGCTTGGACCAGATCTTTAGCAGTAGATTTCCCTTCCAAATTCTTTGAACTCGGCGGAACTTGATTTGGGTATTATCTTTTAACTTCATCGAGCCTAATCTTAGAGCAACACTCAAAATTAGACTTGATTAGTGTTTGATCTAACCTGATCATGATGCAGCATCACTCCATATTGAACTTGATTCATCTTAGAGCTAAGATTGATCCAACCCGACCTTAGAGAAATGCTCCATATCGAACTTTATTTTGGGTTTGACCTAAGTTCGATCCGACCCTATCTTGGAACAATGCATTAAATTGCATTTGATTCATCTTTGATTTGAGTTTGAACCAAATCAATCTTGGAGGAATGCAGCATATTTCACTTAATTCGAGATTGATATAAGTTTGATCCAATACGATCTTTGAGGAATGCTCTAAATCGGACTTGATTTGTGTTTGATCTTGGTTTGATCAAGCTCAACCTAAGATCAAGGCTCCATATTGAACTTAATTCCGATTTGATCAAAGTTTAGTTGAACCCGATCTTAGAGCAATGTTACATATTTGATTTGTTCCATGTCCGATTTAAGTTTAATCCACCCTGATCTTAGAGCAATGCTTTAAATTGAACTTGATTGGGGTTTGATCAAAGTTTGAATGAGTTTGATATAACAATAATAGAATCCAGATTGGACTTGATTTAGGTTTGATATAAGTTTGATCCAACTCGATCCTCAAGCAACGCTCTCGATTTGACTTGATTTGGGTTTGATCCAACCTTTTCTTAGAGCAATGCTGCAAATTAGATTTTGATTCATGCGGATCTAATTTGATCTAACCTGGTCTTGTTGCAACGCTTTAGATTGGACTTATTTTGAAATTTGATCTAAGTTTGGCTCGACCTAATCTTGGAGCATCACTTCCAATTGGACTTGACTCAGAAGGTTTGATCTAAGTTTGATCCAATCCGAACTTAGAGCAACATTCCAAATTCAAATTGATTTAGCCTTGATTTGGCCCGATCTTGTAGCAACGCTCCATATTGAACTTCATTTAGCTTGATGTAGGTTAGATCTAATCCAATCATGAAGTAATGCTTCGATTGAACTTAATTTTAGTTTAATTTCACCCAATCTTGGTGTAACGCTCGAGAATGAACTTTATTTGGGTCTGAACTTAGCTCCACCTAACTCGATCTTAGAAATTAGCTCTACATTTAAAACTTTATTTATGATTGATCTTAATTTTATCCAACCCGAAATTATATAAGTGCTCTAGATTGAACTTGATTTGTGTTTGATTTAATTTGATTTAACCATATCTTGATTCAACACTCTAAATTGAAGTTGATTCATGTTTGATGTAAATTTTATCCGACCCAATCTCGGAGCAATTGTCTAGATGGGATCTGATTTGGGTTTAACTTGAACTTGGTTCAACCCAGTGTTGAAAAATATCTCTAAGTAACTCTCTAGATTGTACTTGATTCGAATTTGGTCTAATTTGTGATCTAACTTTGATCTATCAATATTGGAGGAATGCTCGAGATTGTACTTAGTTGAGGTTTGATCTAAGTTTGATCCAACACAATCTTGAAATGATGCTCCACGTTGGACTTGACTCATGTTTGATCTAATTTCAATCTTGGAGCAACGCTTCGTATGAGATTTTATTTGGGTCCGATCTTAGTTTGATCTAACCCGAACTTGTGCCAATGCCCGAGATTCGACTTGATTCAGAATTGACATTGGTTTGATCTAACCCAATTTTTAAACAAATGCATCATATTGAACTAAATTCAAGTTTGATCTTCATTTCATTCAAACTAATCTTGTGGAGCATTGCTCTAGATTGGACATGATTCAGGTTCGATCAAATGAAAAGAGATCAAAGTTTGATCTAGGCCGATCATATTATAATGTTTTAGATTGAAATTGATTCGGGCTTGATCTTATTTGATCTGAAATAATCATGGAGTAACACTCTAAATTGAACTCGATTCGGGTTTGACCTAACTTGATCTTCGAACGATGCTCCTAATTTAACTTGATTCAGGTTCGATCAGAGTTTGATCTAAATTGATATCGAAGCAATGCTTCATATTATACTTAATTTGGGCTCTATCTTGGTTTGAACTAACCCGATCTTGAAGCAGCACTCTAAAAAAGACTTGATTTAGGTTTGTTGTTTTATCGATCCCGATTTTAGGGCAACGCATTAGATTTGATCTGATTTGGGTTTATTCTAAGTTTGATCAAACACAATCTTAGTGCAATGCTCTCGATTAAACTTGATTTGTGTATTATCTTTAACTTCATCGAGCCTAATCTTAGAGCAAACTAAAAATTAAACTTGATTAGTGTTTGATCTAACCTGATCATGATGCAGCATCACTCCATATTGAACTTGATTCATCTTAGAGCTAAGATTGATCCAACCCGACCTTAGAGAAATGCTCCATGTCGAACTTTATTTTGGGTTTGACCTAAGTTCGATCCGACCCTATCTTGGAACAATGCATTAAATTGCATTTGATTCATATTTGATTTGAGTTTGAACCAAATCAATCTTGGAGGAATGCAGCATATTTCACTTAATTCGAGATTGATATAAGTTTGATCCAATACGATCTTTGAGGAATGCTCTACATCGGACTTGATTTGTGTTTGATCTTGGTTTGATCAAGCTCAACCTAAGATCAAGGCTCCGTATTGAACTTAATTCCGATTTGATCAAAGTTTAGTTGAACCCGATCTTAGAGCAATGTTACATATTTGATTTGTTCCAGGTCCGATTTAAGTTTAATCCACCCTGATATTAGAGCAATGCTTTAAATTGAACCTGATTGGGGTTTGATCAAAGGTTGATCGATCAAAACTTGATTAGTGTCTTGGATCGATCGCAACCATTGGATCGTCGCCGATCGGATGGATTGCAACGGTCCGATCGATCATCGCCGATCGTGATCATGACTTTGATCGATC
>UESW01005017.1:0-50411 GCA_900491605.1 Calamus simplicifolius
CAATTTAAAGGCATTCCTCGGAGTGCTTCTTGATTCAAATACTGAGAGGAAGAGGCTTATCCAAGCCTCATCACTCATCAAGCCTTTTCGTTCTTCGATCAAGAAGCTTCAACATCGGGTGTCGAGAGAATTGAAAGAACGCAAAAGATCCTGCCCCTTTCCACAGTTTATCGAGTGATTCTGCAACAATTTGAAAATTGATAAGCACTGGTTGTTGTTTCCCTTCCATTCCATCGTCAAATGATCTTTAATCGCATTTGTAATGGTTGCTAGAAATCAAGATCATGAAGGGTTTCATATATTCTGTTTGTAACATTCTGAGCTTTGGCGACTTGTAATTCAATCTCTGAGTATGCCTTTGTTTTCAAATTGATATCATGGTGTATGTAATCTAGGCAAAAAAATCTTCGAAATAAAATTTAAACCCTTATAAGTGTTGGAAATGTTTCTTATATATTATGAGGGTTTGATTAATGAATTCTTGTATGATTGTAAAACTCATTGTATGCTAAGAGGGTAGTTGGATAAATGTTTCTTGTGTTAAGGGCTGACCAGAGGAGGATTAAGGGAACTAGGCGCCTAGTTTTGGCAAAGTGGAAAACTAGATGCCTACATGGGCACCTAGTTTTGAAGTATTGGGAGCTGGGCACCCATATAGGCACCTAGTTGGATGAATGAGGGGACTAGGTGCCAATATCCAGTAAGTGAGGAGACTAGGCACCAATATGGGCGCCTAGTTCAAAAAAAAAAAAAGGCACTAGGCGCCCATTTAGGCGCCTAGCTTGTGTTTCCCCTCGGGTTGCCAAAAAAATGAGGGAAAAAGCGATAAAAAGGGGATCAAAAAGAGAGAAATAGAGAGCTTGATGTGAGAAAGAGAAAGGAAAAAGGAAAGGAAACAGAAGAAGAAGAAGAAGAAAAAGAGGGATTTTTCTTGCTTCTAAGGAAGCTTGTCTTTCCTAAGCCTAAGAATAGTATTAGAGTATTGTGATTTAGAGGTGTTTAATATGTTAACATGTATATTTTGGAAAGATAAGAAAGGATGGAAGAAAATTATGTTAGGATGTTGAGCAGGGCATTTTCATGTACAGTTGCATGAAACCTTTCATGTTGTAGTCCTGATGATGCATATGTTGGCTTAGGTCAAGAAACCGGTTCTAAGAAACCAGAACAAGGGTGCTAATAGCCTATCCAGCATGATAGCAGCTAAGGTGAGTGGGATTTTCATCTAGCTTTGCAATTATTTTTAAATATTATGCAGTATTTTATTATAGACTGGAGTTTCAATATGTTTAGCCTAGTAGCTAAAGGGATTGAAACATGGGAATTGAGAACCAAATGTATGAAGTATTTTAAAGCATAGTTTTAAAGTATAACATGTGTATTAATGAAAAGCATGAACCTACATTATATGTTAAAGCATGATGCTACAGTATTTTTAAAGAAAACCTGAGTTTCAAAGAAAAGCTTAAGTTTCAAATGCATTCATGGCATATATGCATGAAAATTTGTTAAAAAGGAATATGTATTTCAGAATATGTATCATACAGATCATTCAGACAGCTATAGGATTGATTACCCTGTAGCATGTACCGTAGCATGAGCATTGCATACTACTGAACCAGCGGCACTTCCTTACAATTTGATCGTACAATGATCCTTCAGCCAAGGGTGAGAATAAGTTAGACCAGGCCCTGGGACAGGTTGCAAGCAGCCCATGGGGGCAATGAATTATAGCTCAGTATTGACTGGTTACTATATAGAACAAGAGGGCACAGAAGAAATCCGAGGTCCTAGGGTCAAGGGACAAAGCACTTTTTCGCTGGAGAACCGTATGAGTAGTGAGGGGTGCCACCAAAGTACGGGGATCCTAACCAGTCATGCACCTGAAGAGAGTACCCTGTAGAAGGGCGGCTGTAGGGTGGTACCTCGGAGGCAGCACACATAGCCCAGCATTCATGTATTTGAATTTGAAAAGCTTGAATCTGGATTTGAAAAAGAAATATCGATGGGCCAATTTTATGAAACATGCATTGGATTTTAAAAAGAGCTTGGTGAGCCAAGTACATCCTAGTGGGGATCAAAAGCAAAAGGTATAAAGGCTGGGCTACATAAAAGCAAGTCCTGGGTGAGGGACAAGAAGGTTTATAGCAGTATACAGAAAAAGGCGTATACATGTTTTATAAAGCAAAGTAATATATGCATAGTTTTTATGTAAATGGTTTATGTTTCAATGAGAAAATGACTATACTATGTTTATATTTCAGTTTTTATATATTGTTGGAAGCATAAGCTATTATATGTATCTCTTATCATGTTAAAATGTGTACTTTGATTATTTCTATTATACAGTGCTATAAATTAAATGATGATTTATGTTCTCGATTTTTTCATGGTTAGATAGTTATTTAGTCACTGAGACTTCAGTCTCACCCCACTCTTACTGATATTTTTATTTCAAATCAGTGAGCTTATTGCTAGGGTTAGAAGGTTGGTCTTCGCCTTAGCTTGGTCTTGGATGTGGTTTATAGCTGCTCATTGTAATCAGTCCTGTGTGAGAAAAATTAAAATGTATATAATCGTATATGTGTATGTTGAATTGGGTGGGGGCATGTATATATGGATGTATATAATGATAGACTAGAGATGTATCATAGTCTGGACCTGTGTATATATATACGAGATGGTTTTGGTTGGGAAATGTACCATGTGTATAGATAGAACTAGGTGAAGACATGTATATAGAAATGTATATGAATGTGACCTGGTGATGTAACATAGCCTAGATCTGTATATTCATGAAATGGTTTTTGGCTATGAAATCATTTGTGAATGTGATCTTTAAAATTGTATATGAAATTATTATCATTATTTGAGCAGGATGAATTAAGTTGAGTTATGAATTGAAAAATGTATGATTTAAATTAGCAGGTAAAAAGTTTTTATCAGGATGAATCTTTAAGCAGGTGATTTATGGTAGTCTGATAGGGTTCACTAGTGCTTTATCGTGCATAATATAAAAGCTAGCAGAACTTTACCTGATTCCTATAGGTTACCATTTTTGTCGGGAGAGAAGCCCGACAGGGTTTAGTATCAGAGCATAGGTTATTAGGCCTTAGGGACATAAGCATAAGTCTAGCATAGTTAAGTATAATGTTGGATGATGAAACTGATCAAATGGATTGTGCTTTGTAGGATGGTGTATACAAGGACAAGCAAAGAGGAAGAGCAATCCTCCAAGAGAGGTAGAGGCAGGGTCGGGGTAGACTCAGAAAGTTATATAGAGAAGACCAACCTGGTAGAGCAGTTCCTAGTAATCCACCTTCTGATGGGGCAGGGGTGGGGGTATCTTCATAGCAGATGCCGAAGTTTTCTTCTCGGTTAGCTACCCCATATCAGTTGATCCATCCCAGGCACAGGCCCAGGAGCCAAGTGTGCCAAATTACATGGGGATGATCACTCAAACAGTGGTAGAAGCAGTGGGTGCTAGCTCCAGCTTCTACTCAACTCAACTCATTTATTTTCCCAACTACATGGGTCAGCTACAAGAACCTGCTTCCTCAACTATGCTCTATTCAGGACCAAGTCAACATTCAAATTATAAATAGTTATATCTTCTTTAATTATTTTTGTTCATGTTAGTTTAGGTCTACCTCTACCTCTATCCTTATCATGAATTGTTAAAAGATCACTCTTTCTAACTGGAACATCTAAAGGTCTACGTTGTTTATGTTCAAACAATCGTAATCGATTTTTTCTTATTTTATCTTCAATTTAGGCTACTTCTATCATTTCTCTTATATGTTTATTTCTAATTCTATCTTTTAAAGTTTTACCACATATCCATCTTAACATATGCATTTCTGTTACACTTAATTTTTTATATGTTGTTTCAATATTATCCAACACTCTATTTCATACAGTATAGCTGACCTAATAGCAGTTTTATAGAATTTTTCTTTTAATTTTAATGGGATGCATCGATTATACAATATTTTCAAAGCACTCCTCCACTTAATCCATCCTACTTTAACTTTATGAATCACATCTTTACCTATTTTACCTTCTTGCTGGATAATTAATACCAAATACCTAATTTTTTTACTCCTTAATATCTCTAGGCTTGCAATCTTTACTGTTTCTTCATTTATTTCTACTCTCACTAAAATTACATTTCATGTATTCAGTTTTAGTTCTATTAATCTTAAAACCTTTAGTTTCTAAAGCCTCTCACCAAATCTCTAGCTTAGTATTTACTCCAGATTTAATTTTATCAATCAACACTATATCATCTGCAAATAACATATACTATGGAATATCATTTTGAATATGTTTGATTAATTTATCCATAACTAATACAAAAAGATATAGACTTAAGGCATATCCTTGATGCAAACCTACAGAAATTAAAAACTTACTAGTTTTTCTTATTGTTGTTTAACAATAGTTTTCCTCTTTTATCAATTCTATGTATCTTTTGGTAACTCTTTTTTTTTTCTAAATCCATCCATATTATTTCTCTAGGTACTCTATCATATGCTTTCTCTAAATCAAAAAGACCATATGAAGGTCTTTTTTCTTTTCTCTATATCTCTCCATCAATCTTTTTAATAAATAAATAGCTTCATGGTAGATCTTCTAAGCATAAATTTAAATTAATTATTTGATACCAAAGTTTTAGCTCTTATTCGATTTTCTATTACTCTCTCTCAAAATTTTATTGTCTGACTCATTAGCTTAATCCCTCTATAATTTGCATAGTTTTGAATATCTCTTATTTTTATATATGGATATTAATATACTTTTTCTTCAATCATCCGATATTCTTTTAGTTACTACAATCCTGTTTAATAAATTGATTAACCACATAACTCTAATTTCTTCTAAGCCTTTTCAAACCTCAATAGAGATCGCATCTAGTCCTAATGCCTTTGCATTTTTTATTTTACTCAAAGTCTTTTTAACATCAAGCATGCTAAATCTATGAAAAAAATTATACTCATTTATTTCTCCTAGGTTATCATATCCTTCTATCCTTATATTTTTAAAATAACTTTTTCATCGTTCTTTTATCTCTTCTTCTTTTACTAAGACTCTTCCATCTTCATTCTTAATACATTTAATATAGTCAAGATCTTTTATTTTCTTTTCTCTTAGTTTTGCTAATTTATATATAATTTTTTATCTTTTTTTGTATCTAGTCTATTATATAAATCATCAAAGAATTTAAATTTAGCATTTTTTACCATTTTTTTAGCTTCTTTCTTTACATTCCTATACTTTTTAAGACTTTCTTCATCCTTAGCCTTTTTTTAAATTTTATAGTTTATCTTTTTAAGCTTGATGGCAACTTGAACTTTCTTGTTCCATCACCAAGTTTTCTTTTCTACTAGTTCTACTCCTTTTGATTCTTCTAAAACTTCTTTTGTCATTTTTTTATGCATTTAGTTACTTTTTCCTATATGAAGTTTAGATCACTATCTATATTTATAGTCATTACTCTTACTGACTTTTCTTTAAATAATTTTAGTTTTTTCCTTTCAAATTCTACCATTTAATTTTTGGTTTAATAGCTTTATGTTTTACTCTAGATTTTATTTATATCCCACATTCTCTATTTCTCTAGATCTTTTACATACCCATTTAGTCTCTTTTAAGCATATTATATTTACTTTTCTCTTAATCATAGTGTCCACTATCTTCATAGTTTTACCTATTAGTATTTTTATGTTTCATGTTGCTACTCTAAGCTGACTATCATGGACTAACTTTCTTACCCGCACTCATCCATAGTGCAGAAATCCTTACTCACTTATCATCGCATCTGGATGCCAATGCGGTATCCCTTGCCCATTTTTTGAAATATCTAAGGCAGATGTAATGTGTCTCTTAATGTGGATATCCTAGCCCTTCGCATAGTTTAATTTACAAAATTTATATTTTAAGAATTTTGATGAGATTTTGCGTTGGCTGTCAGCTACCTAACGCAACCCTCCTCCTTTACCTGGGCTTGGTACCAGCCTTGGTGGAGTTAAAAATTATGAGGCTAGCTCTAGCTTGCAGTCTAAAAATCGTGAGGTTGAGAAGAATGTGGAAAGGGTCAGAAAGTTAAGGGCTCTAGAGTTTCATGGTACTATTGACCCTATTCAAGCTGATGATGCTTGGTTCTAGAGAATTGAAAGGGCCTTTGAAGTGATGGGATGCTCTGAGGAACAGAAGTTGAACATAGCTACCTTTCTATTGAAGGGTAGGGCTCAGAATTGGTGGCGATTTGTCAGTAGTAGGCAACCATAGAGAGTAGTTATGATCTGGGAGGAATTTAGGAAGGAATTTCATTAGCGATATTACTCAGAGGTATATAGAGATCAAAAGAGGAGGGAGTTTCTAAATTTGACCTAGGAGAAGAGGTCGATGGCTGAGTATGAGGCCATTTTTATTGTGCTATCTAGATTTGTTGAGGCCCTAGTGGTTTATGAAAGGGAAAAGTGTAGATTTTTGCAGGATGGACTGAATATTCAAATCAAAGCCAGAACTAGCATGCAGAGTTATAATAGTTATATGGATCTGTTGCAGGGGGTCCTTAGGGCAAAGAAGATAGAAAAGGAGTTCCTCAGTAGAAGATAAGAAAGAATGAAAAGTAGTGTACCTAGTTTTCCTTTAGGTGCAAGAGGAACTCAGTCTTTTAAGAAGCCCCAGAAGAGGAGACAGTACTTATAGAGATATAGACTAAAAGATATGCTTTATGTTATGTCTTTATATTTTAATAAGAATTCATTTTGAGCAATGTGTGCCATTTACTATATATGTGCATGTGTTTAGTATTTACAAAGAGTATTTGATTTAGTGTGTAGAGTACGACTTACACACAGAAGACTAGATCATCGGTTCTTTTGGAATACAAGTTTATTGTTCACAGTTTTAGATGGAATTGGACATACCATCAGTAGAACTGTAGCACAAATTTTTAGTAGGTCTGTCTTGACTACGGAGAATGGTTTATTCTAACTATTTGTGCTAGTACACTTTGTGTGTATTGAACAGGACCCAGTTGAGTTAATTATTTTATACTGACTTTATAAAATAATTTAAAACTCATGAATATTATGATTACTTATGCTCTTAATCCGAATTCTATTTCTAGACACGTGTATGTAGTGATTATTACTTTGATTACACATAGAGTGAGATTCTATATGAGTCAATAAACTCAGTGGGTTGGACAATAATATTATATATATGGTGAATATTAATAGTTAAAGGAAACTACGTCCTGATAAATTGGATTGATGATATCCCCTTGAGAAAGCTTATAAGTTTTGATTGTATCAAATCTTGCAAGTGGATTTTGTATCCGATACATCAAATAAGTTAAGTGGATAGGTCTCAAGGATAATAAAAGCTAATTAAATTATATTATCAGTAATTAAATTTAATTGGTGGATATCTATAATCTTAACATGGGGAGATAATAAGTATTTACATTAAAGGCTCGAAAATATAAATTCGAATATGATTAGGAGTACAATTATAATTCTTTAGTGGAATGAATTGTAATTTACGTAATTGAATCCTAACCCGGGGTAGGATTGGAATATTTAATTACGTGAGAAGTCCTTTTCATATTTGCCTATTGGTCCCTGTTGTAGCCCTATAAATATCCTCTCAGTTGGTTGCTAGGGTTAAGGTTTTAAGAACGGTTTTGGAGAAAGAAAAATAAGAAACCCTAGGATGGCCAAGAGATCCCATCATCTTGTGAGAGAAGGAAGGTATTTTCGGAAATACGGCGGAAGGCTAAAAGGTTGAGGTCGAGCAATCAAATCAAAGTATTCCAAAGTTTAAATCTGAAGGTAGGATCTTGTACTCATGATTAGAATGGTAAAAGTTTTTTATATTACTCATATACGCTATAGCCGTGATCTTGGGGGTATTCCGCGTTCCCCAACAGTGGTATCAGAGCCACGGCTGATACTGTATATGAATAATACGGCCATGTTCTCCATTAATCAGAATATGCATATGTGGGATAGATCGTGCTTGCTGCTAACGTTGTTTTGCATGTTTCTATCCTGTTATTATGGTCACATGAATGTATGTGTTTTGATTGATATTGCTTAGATCTATTTTGTGAACTCCAGTTTAAGGAGGCGTAGGATCATTGTAATATTTCATAGCATGTAAGCTTCGGTTTTTTGAGAGCTTTGTGATTGTAAATACGTAGCATGTGAACTCCTATATGGAGGCATAGGATTTTTGTAATCTGGTGCGGCTCTAATGGAGGAAGAAGACCTACTGCAAATTACAGGATAGGATTCTAAGGAGAATCCGTTGCAGGATATGATCAAAAGTAGATAGGATTCTAAGGAGAATCCGCTGGGGGCCAGCCCCCAGACCCCCATATGCGAAGCGGCAAATCGTCGAGCAAAGAAGCAATCATGATGCAACGGGGATCTTCATCTACATGGAAAATTTTGACCATAATAACAGGGATTTTATTTATCTTGTTTATATTGGTTATGTTGCATACTTGATTGTTTATCCTTTTGTTCTTATGTCTATAACTAGGAGAACATGGTTAATTGGATAATCACTTGCTGTTTGTGTTTTGAATTTATAAGATAATCAAACACAAGTTTTATAACCCTCAAAATATTGTTTAAATAACTAAGTGGAAGAATTAATCACATTTAAATCCCATGGTCCCATCACTTGTTTATTGGTAAGGTAGTTAATTTCACATGTTGGCATTAGTGCTTTCCTCCCATATGATGAAATTGATTGCCAGCTTACCAAGAATAATCCCTAGTAATTGTTAATGTTTGATTATCTCTCCATCTGAGGGATCCACCATGGGACAATGGATCTAGGATTGAATGATGGTATACACTTAGGTATAAATATTGGTATCCTCCCCATCGGAGTCACTACAAATATTTATATGACCAAAGTTAGCCAGCTAATTAATTTTACTTGCTATGTTACCTTTTACCTAGATAGTAAAATAAATAGGTTTTATCTGTCTAGATAAATGATGAGTAGTAGACGTCCTCCATTGAGGCATACTATTCAAAATGTACTAGGTTGCTGGCAAATTCTTTTATTTTGTAGTGGTTGAGGGGCCCTACTTATAATTTTGAATTTAAAGTTTATTGCTCATTATATCTTATTTGATGTATGAATGATTCTCATGATTAAAATGTCTTCTTTCAATCCACTTGCTGTGATACTCAAAGAAAACAAATTGACTGGTCCTAATTACATTGATTGGAAAAGAAACCTGGATATAGTGTTAACTGCAGAAGGGTACAAGTATGTGCTCACTCAGGTCTGTCCCGCAGAGCCCGGTGAAGGGGCTTCAGATCAGGAGTCCCAAGCTTACCGTAAGTGGGTTAAGGCTGATGAGATGGCGCGGTGTTACATATTGGCATCTATGTCAAATGTTCTGCAACATCAGCATCAATCTATGCCCTCTGCCTATGACATGATGTTCAACCTCAAAGAAATGTTTGGGGATCAGAGTCGTGCAGCTAGGTAGACTGCGATGAAAGAACTGATGAACACTAATATGGCTGAAGGAACTCCTGTCAGGGATCATGTTCTAAAGATGATTAGCCTTCTGAATGAACTGGAGATCCTTGGAGCGGAGATGGATGGGGAAACCCAAGTTGATATCATTCTCCAGTCCCTACCTGATTCTTTTAAGCAGTTCTGCCTAAATTACACCATGAACAAAATGAATTTTTCACTGGCTTCAGGTAGTAGAGAGTTTCATTAAGAAGCGTGCAGTTGCTATGGTTACTAAAAAAGGTTCTTATTCGAAGTCTCATGCTAAGAAGAAGAAAAAGGTTCAGAAAAAGAAACAGCATCAAGCCCCACAGCCCAATGGGAAAATAAAAAAGAAGGAAAAGTGCTTCGTCTGCAAGCAGCCAGGTCACTGGAAGCAGCAGTGTCCAGTTTGGCTTGCCAGGAAATAGACTAGAGGTATATCTCATTCACTTGTAGTTGAAACTTGTGAAGTGCTGTTATCTACCAGTGGTTGGTGTGTAGATACGGGAGCCACTAATCATGTTTGCAATTCTTTGCAGGGGTTCCAGCAGACCCGGCAGCTAAGTGATGGAGAGATTTACATATTTCTGGGAGATGGTATGAGAGTGTCAGTAGTTGTAGTGAGATTTTAGCTTTTCTTTTAGTAGAAATAGAATTTTAATATTAAAATACTATTTTTTTGTACCTTCAATTAGAAGGAATTTAATTTCAGTTTCTAAGTTGGTTGATGATGGATATTCAGTTTATTTTAATGACTCCGTTATTATTAAGAAAAATAAACATTTTATTTGTTCTGGTACATTGGTGGATGGTTTTATATTATTAATCATGTTTCTCCTACTGTGCAACTAAATGAAGTGAATAACTATAATAGACCATGTAAGAGAAAATATCCTTCTGAAATGAATCAAACTTATCTTTGGCACTTGCGCCTAGGTCATATAAATCTAAGATGGATTTCTAGACTGGTTCAAGATGGACCATTAGGTTCATTGGAAGTAGAGGCATTACCGATCTGTGAATCTTGCTTAGAAGGAAAAATGACCAAGCAGCCATTCTCGGCCAAAGGCAATAGAGCTAAGGAGATATTAGAATTGATTCACTCTTATTTGTGTGGCCCAATGAACATCCAAGCAAGAGGTGGTTTTGAGTACTTTGTCACTTTTATTGATGATTACTCAAGATATGGGTATATTTAGCTGATGCGCCGTAAGTCTGAATGCTTTGAAAAATTTAAAATTTTTAAGGCAGAAATGGAGAACTGTCATGGTAAAAATATAAAGACACTACGATCCTATCGTGGTGGCGAGTACCTCTTAGGGGAGTTCACAGATTACTTATTAGATGCTGGGATTGAATCCCAGTTATCTGCACCTAGTACGTCACAGCAGAATGGTGTAGCTGAAAGAAGGAATAGGACTCTTATGGATATGGTTAGATCTATGATGAGTTATTCAGACTTACCTATTTCGTTTTGGGGATATGCATTAGAGATAGCTGCATATATTCTTAACTTGGTACCATCTAAGTCAGTACCTAAGACACCCACAGAACTGTGGACTGGGCGCAAGCCTAGTCTAAGACATGTTCGGGTATGGGGTTGTCCAGCACGTACTAAAAGGTAAACCAGATAAGTTGGAATCAAGAACAGATGTATGCTTCTTTGTTGGATATCCTAAAGGAACAAAAGATGGTTTATTTCATTGTCCTAAGGATCAGAAGGTCATTGTTAGCACCAATGCCCGATTCTTGGAGGAGGACTATATTATAGACCACAAACCCAGAAGTAAAATTGCTCTAGAAGAGTTGAGAGGCGATAAAACTAGACTGGCTCCTTTAATACCAATAGTACAAGCAGAAACACCACAAGAAAGTGGGTTCCCAAATTTCCATAACTCTTCGTAGTGGGAGAAGTATAGTAACACGAACTGACCCTGAACTGGTACAAAATGATACCATTAATGCACAGTTTCAGAACCAGTGCAGGTTGATGGAGCACAAGAATCAGAGTCAGATCGTATTACTACAAGCACATACAATCAGGTTGTGCCTCGTCGTAGTGGGAGGGTTGTAAATACACCTAAACGGTATATGTTCCTTGGAGAGTCATATGACAGAATCTCTGATGAACTGGATACTGAACCCAGTAGCTACAATGAAGCATTACAGGATAAAGATGCAACTCTTTGGCAAAATGCTATGAAATCAGAGATAGAGTCTATGCACTTTAATCAGGTCTGGGATCTTGTAGAACCACCGAGGGAGTAAAACCCATCGGATGCAAGTGGATCTATAAGAAGAAGAGAGGAGCAGACGGGAAGGTGGAAACCTTCAAGGCTAGGCTAGTTGCAAAAGGTTTTACTCAGAAAGAAGGGATCGACTATGAGGAAACCTTTTCACCAGTAGCTATGCTTAAGTCTATCCGGATTCTCTTATCCATTGCAGCTCATTTCGATTACGAAGTTTGGCAAATGGATGTCAAGACAGCTTTCCTTAATGGAAATCTTGACGAGTGCATTTACATGATGCAACCAGACGGTTTTATATATAGTAAAAGGCCAGGAGCACTTGGTGTGCAAGCTTAAGAGGTCCATTTATGGACTTAAGCAGGCATCTAGATCTTGGAATACTCATTTTGATCAAGCTATTAAATCTTATGGTTTTGATCAAAGTCCTGACGAGTCATGTGTGTACAAGAAGCGTGATGGAAAAACTTTGGTGTTTCTGGTGCTATATGTGGATGACATCTTACTTATTGGAAACGATATGGGAGTGTTATCTTCGGTCAAGGTATGGTTATCTGGACAATTTGATATGAAGGACTTGGGAGAAGCAAGTCACATCCTAGGGATCAAGCTTTTGCGAGATCGCAAGCAAAGGATGATATGCTTATCTCAAGCCACTTATATCGATAAAATTCTCACCCGTTTTGGTATGCATAATTCCAAGAAAGGATTTCTTCCTTTCAGGCATGGAATTTCTCTATCTAAGGATCAGTGTCCTAAGACACCTGAAGAGATAGAAAGTATGAAGGCAGTTCCTTATGCTTCTGCAGTAGGAAGCCTAATGTATGCTATGCTATGTACTAGACCTGATATCTGTTTTGCCGTACGCATGGTTAGCAGATTTCAGTCTAACCCTGGGCGAGAACATTGGACTGCAGTAAAACATATAATTAAGTACCTGAAAAGGACTAAAGATTATATGTTAGTTTACCAAGCAGATAGTCTTGTGCCTATAGGATATACAGATTCGGACTTCCAATCAGATAATGAATCTAGGAAATCAACCTCGGGATATGTGTTCACTTTGGGTGGTGGAGCAATTAGCTGGAGGAGTGTGAAGCAAACTTGTGTTGCTGACTCTACCATGGAAGCTGAGTATGTGGCTGCATCTGAGGCTGCAAAAGAGGCTGTTTGGCTAAGAAACTTTCTTTGGATCTTAGTGTGATACCTTCAGTGCAATTACCTATTACACTTTATTGTGATAATAGTGGGGCAGTTGCTAATTCGAAGGAACCCAGGACCCATAAGAAATCTAAACACATTGAGCGTAAGTATCACCTGATACGTGACATCATGCAAAGAGGTGATGTGCTGGTGACCAAGGTTACATCTGAGGACAACCTGGCAGACCCTTTTACAAAGAGTTTAACTTCGAAAGTTTTTGATAGACATGTAGAGGGCATGGGAGTTAGATGTGTACAAGCATTGCTTTGAGTCTAAGTGGGAGATTGATAGAGATATAGACTAAAAGATATGCTTTATGTTATGTCTTTATATTTTAATGAGAATTCATTTTGAGCAATGTGTGCCATTTACTATATATGTGCATGTGTCTAGTATTTACAAAGAGTATTTGATCTAGTGTGTAGAGTATGGCTTATACACAGAAGACTAGATCATCGGTTCTTTTGGATTACAAGTTTATTGTTCACAGTTTTAGATGGAATTGGACACACCATCAGTAGAACTGTAGCACAAATTTTTAGTAGGTCTATCTTGACTACGGGAAATAGTTTATTCTAACTATTTGTGCTAGTACACTTTGTGTGTATTGAACAGGACCCAGTTGAGTTAATTATTTTATACTGACTTTATAAAATAATTTAAAACTCATGAATATTATGATTACTTATGCTCTTAATCCGAATTCTATTTCTAGACACGTGTATGTAGTGATTATTGCTTTGATTACACATAGAGTGAGATTCTATATGAGTCAATAAACTCAGTGGGTTGGGCAATAACATTATATATGGTGAATATTAATAGTTGAAGAATCACGTCCTGATAAATTGGATTGATGATATTCCCTTAAGGAAGCTTATAAGTTTTGATTGTATCAAATCTTGCAAGTGGATTTTGAATCCGATACATCAAATAAGTTAAGTGGATAGGTCTCAAGGATAATAAAAGCCAATTAAATTATATTGTCAGTAATTAAATTTAATTGGTGGATATCTATAATCTTAATGTGGGAAGATAATAAGTATTTAATATTAAAGGCTCAAAATATAAATTCAATATGATTAGGAGTACAATTATAATTCTTTAGTGGAATGAATTGTAATTTACGTAATTAAATCCTAACCCGGGGTAGGATTGGGAGATTTAATTACGTGGAAAGTCCTTTTCATATTTGCCTATTGGTCCCTGTTGTAGCCCTATAAATATCCTCTCAGTTGGTTGCTAGGGTTAAGATTTTGAGAACGGTTTTGGAGAAAGAAAAATAAGAAACCCTAGGACGGCCAAGAGATCACACCATCTTGTGAGAGAAGGAAGGTATTTTTGGGAATACGGTGGAAGGCTAAATGGTTGAGGTCGAGCAATCGAATCAAAGTGTTCCAAAGTTTAAATCTAAAGGTATGATCTTGTACTCATAGATTAGAACGGTAAAAGTTTTTTGTATTACTCATATACGTTATAGCCGTGATCTTGGAGGTATTCCGCGTTCCCCAACAAGTACAATGCTGGTCCTAGAGCTCTAGTGGAGGTCGGCAGAGGGTCTGGTTTTGTGTTAGTGTCTAGCCTAGCCTAGAGAAAGCCACCATTTGGAGGAATGCCTCAAGCTACCAGTAGTGGTATGGCATGAGAGGCTAAGAGCCAAGGCCATCCCATGGTGGAGGAAAAGTTGTCCCATAGTGTAATATTTGTGGAAAGATTCATTTGGGAGAGTGTAGAAAATTTGTGATGTTAATATCTGTGGTCAGTTGGACCACATCAAGAGTGATTGCCCTAGAAGGGTGTGAGGTAGTGAGCACACCCATGGATCAGTGGCACCTAGAGGACAGCCAGCTGGCAGAGCAGATAGCAGTGTTCGAGCTTTAGCTAGTCAGATGAGGCCTTATACTAATCAGCAAGGAATGATCCCAAATGTATCAAGGGCTGAAGCTAGAGTGTTTGCTATGACCAGACAGGAGGCTCAGGTCAACCCGGATGTGGTGACAAGTATGCTACCCATTAATAATTATGATGCATATGTTTTGATGGATTCTAGATCCACACATTCATTCATATCAGTTGATTTTTTTTTAAGCATCTAGACAAAGAAATAAATTTGTTGGATAGCCAGATAGTAGTGTCTATGCCAGTAGGGAAACCCTTTATTGCAGACCAAGTATATAGAGATTGTGATGTTTCAGTGGAGGATCAAAAATTAGCAGCAGATCTAATTCCATTGAACTTAAAAGAATTTGATGCTATTTTGGGGATGGATTGGTTATCTATGCATGGAACCAAAGTAGATTATTCAAAAAAGAGGTAGTATTTCATATTTCAGATAATAAAGAAGTTTGTTTCATAGGTGATAAGAGAATGCTATCCTCAGGAATGATTTCAGCCTTAGTGGCCAATAGAATGATGAAAAGGGATATAAAGCTTTTCTTGAATGTGTGATAAACTTAGAGGGAAGTGGCTCTAAGTTGGCTAATATCCTAGTGGTATGTAAATTTTCAAATGTATTTCCTAAGGAATTGCTAGGGCTGCGACCATACAGACAAATAGAGTTCAGAATTGATTTGAATCGAGACACTAGACCCATAGCCAAGGCACCCTATAGAATAGCTTTAGCAGAGTTAAAGGAATTGAAAGTCCAGCTTCAGGATTTATTGGACAGAGGGTTTATTAGACCCAGCGTTTCACCTTGGGGAGCACTGGTATTATTTGTAAAGAAGAAAGATGGTACCTTGAGGTCTTGTATAGACTATAGACAGCTTAACAAGGTGACTAATAGAAATAATTATCCTTTGCCAAGGATAGATGATCTGTTTGATCAGCTTCAAAGGGCAACAGAGTTTTCAAAGATTGATCTTAGATCTAGGTATTCCCAGTTAAAAATAAAGAAAGAAGATGTGTCAAAGACTGCTTTCAGAACCAGATATGGCCATTATGAATTTTTAGTGATGCCTTTTGGCTTAACTAATGCCTTAGCTCCTTTTATGGGATTAATGAATCAAGTATTTTAGGAATTTTTGGATAAATTTGTAACATTATTTATTGATGATATAATAACCTATTTAAGAAGTAAAAAGGAACATGAGCAGCATCTAAGGAAATGTTACATATCTTGAGGGAGAAGGAGTTATATGCCAAGCTCAACAAGAGTGAATTTTGGATGGATGAGGTGAAATTTTTGGAACATATGATATTAGCTAAAGGAATAATGGTGGATCCCTAGAAAATAGATGCCATAGTAAATTGGGAAGCACTTACCAATCAAACTATGGTAAGAAGTTTCTTGAGCTTGGTAGGATATTATAGAAGATTTATAGAAAACTTCTCAATTATAGCTTCTCCCATGAAAAAGTTGTTATGGAAAAACACTAAGTTTGAATGGTCCAAAGAATATCAAGGAAATATGGATGAATTGAAGAGGAAGTTAATCTCAGCCCTAGTGCTTATACTCCCATATAATAACAGTGACTTTGTAGTATATAATGATGGATCTCTTAAAGGCTTGGGATGCATACTGATGCAAGGTAGGAAGGTAATAGCCTATATCTCTAGATAGTTGAAGCCTCATGAAAGGAATTATCACACCCATGATTAGAATTAGCAACTATGATCTTTGCTTTAAAGATGTGGAGACATTATTTATATGGAAGGAAATGCCAGATATTCACAGACCATAAGAGCCTGAAGTACATTCTAACTCAAAAAGAATTAAATTTAAGACAAAGGAGATGTATAGAGTTAATAAAGGATTATGATTGTACTATAGAATATTACCCAGGAAAAGCTAATGTTATGGCTGATGCTTTAAGTTGGAAGTCTATAGCCACCTTAGCTTCCATCAGAGCAGTGCAGTTACCTATGATGTTAGAATTGAGAGGATTAAATATAGAGCTGGCAGCATATAAGTCAGGAGCCTTGATAGCAAGTTTTAGAGTCAGACCCCTCATGCTTGAGGAGATAAAGGAGGCCTAGATATAGAATTCACAATTATAAAAAATTAGGGAAATAGTTTTGAGTGGATCCCAGTCAGAGTTTTCTATTAGAAATGATGGGTTATTACTATGTAAAGGTAGAGTATATGTGCCAGCTATAGAAATGTTGAAAGAACAAATTCTGAAGGAGGCTCATAACTTCGCTTATTCAATACACCAAGAAAGTACCAAAATGTATAGAAATATCAAACAAAATTATTGGTGAAATGGGATGAAAGAGAGATAGCTAAGTTTATTTCTAAATATTTAGTGTGCCAGCAGATTAAAGTAGAGCATCAGAGTCCAGCTGGTAAGATGCAACCTCTATTTGTTACAGAATGGAAGTGGGAGCACATTACTATGGCTTTGTAGTAGGTCTCCCAAGGACTAGAGGGGGTAATAATTCTATATGGGTGATTATTGATAGATTAACTAAATCTGCTCATTTCTTACATATTAAGTTTTTTTTACCTTGGATAGATTAGAAAAGTTATATATGAATGAAATTATGAGCAGGCATTGTGTGCTAGTATCTATAGTATCAGATAGAGATCCAAGGTTATGAGAGAGTGGGGACACTTGCTTATAATTGGCCTTACCCCAAAATCTTTTCCAGATCCATAATGTGTTTCATGTATCAATGTTAAGAAGATATATACCTGATTCCTCTCATGTACTTCAAGCTAAGCCAGTGGAGTTGCAGAAAGATTTGACTGACACAGCGAAGCTAGTGCAGATCTTGAGCAGGGAGATTAAGCAGCTCCGCAGTAAAAGGATTCCTTTGGTAAAAGTCCAATGAAAGAACCACCAGAGATAGAAAGCTACATGGAAGAGAGAGAATGATATGAGATTAAAGTACCCCCATCTATTTTAGGATTAAGCTTTGGAGATTTATAATTCAATCTCTGAGTATGCCTTTGTTTTCAAATTGATATCATGGTGTATGTAATCTAGAAGAAATATCTTGTGGAAATAAAATTTAAACCCTTATAAGCGTTGGAAATGTTTCTTGTGTGTTATGAAAGTTTGATTAATTAATTCTTGTATTATTGGAAACTCATTGTATGCTAAGAGGGTAGCTGGATAAATGTTCCTTGCATTAAGTGCTGACCCAGAGGAGGAATAAGGGAACTAGGCACCTAGTTTTGGCAAAGTGAAAAACTATAGGCACCTAGTTTGAAGTATTTGGGAGTTGGGCGCCCATATAGGTTCCTAGTTGGATGAATGAGGGGACTAGGCGCCCATATAGGCGCCAAGTCCAGTAAGTGAGGAGACTAGGCAGCAATATGGGCGCCTAGTTCAAAAAAAAATTAGGCACTAGGCACCCATTTAGGCGCCTAGCTTGTGTTTCCCCTCGGGTTGCCAAAAAAAAAGTGAGGAAAAAGCGATAAAAAGGGGATCAGAAAGAGAGAAATAGAGAGCTTGATGTGAGGAAAAGAGAAAGGAAAAAGGAAAGAAAAAATAAGAAGAAGAAGAATAAAGAGGGATTTTTCTTGCTTCTAAGGTAAGCTTGTCTTCCCTAAGCCTAAGAATAGTATCAGAGTCTTGTGATTTAGAGGTGTTTAATATGTTAACATGTATGTTTTGGAAAGATAAGAAAGGATGGAATAAATTATGTTAGGATGTTGAGCATGGCATTTTCATGTACATTTGCATGAAACCTTTCATGTTAGTCCTGATGATGCATATGTGTTGGCTTAGGTCAAGAAACTGGTTCCAAGGAACCAGAACAAGGGTGCTAATAGCCTGTCCAGCGTGATAGCAGCTAAGATGAGTGGGATTTTCATCTAGCTTTGCAATTATTTTTGAAATATCATGCAGTATTTTATTATAGATCGGAGTTTCAATATGTTTAGCCTAGTAGCTAAAGGGTTTGAAACATGGGAATTGAGAACCAAATGTATGAAGTATTTTAAAGCATAGTTTTAAAGTATAACATGTGTATTAATGAAAAGTATGAACCTATATATGTTAAAGCATGATGCTACAGTATTTTTAAAGAAAACCTGAGTTTCAAAGAAAAGCTTAAGTTTCAAATATATTCATGGCATATGCATGAAAATATTAAAAAGGAATATATATCTTAGAACATGTATCATACAGATCATTCAGGAAACTATTGGGCTAATCACTCTGTAGTATGTACCGTAACATGAGCATTGCACACTACTAAACCAACGCACCTCCTTTCGATTTGATCGTACAATGATCCCTCGACCAAGGAGAGTACAAGCTAGATCAGGCCCAGTGGGGCAGGTTGCAAGCGGCCTATGGAGACAATGAATCATAGCTCAGTATTGAGCTGGTTACTATATAGCTTGAGGGGGACAGAGAAAATGTGAGGTCCTAGGGTCAAGGGACAAAGCACTTTTTTGTTGGTGAACCGCATGAGTAGTGAGGGATGCCACGAAAGTGTGAGAATTCTAGCCAGTCACACACTTGAAGAGAGTACACCTGTAGAAGGACGACTGTAGGATGGTACCTTGGAGGTAGCACACACAACCAAGCATTCATATATTTGAATTTGAAAAGCTTGCAATTGGATTTGAAAAAGAAATGCCAATGGGCAAATTTTATGAAACATGCATTCGATTTTAAAAAGGTTTTGGTGAGCCAAGTACATCCCAGTGGGGATCAAAAAACAAAAGGTATGAAGGCTATGCTACAGAAAAATAGATCCTGGGTGAGGGACAAGAAAGTTTATAGCCGTATTCAGAAAAAGGCATATTCATGTTTTATAAAGCAAAGTAATATATGCATAGTTTTAATGTAAATGGTTTATGTTTCAATGAGAAAATGACTGATACTATGTTTATATTTTAGTTTTTTATATTGTTAGAAGCATAAGCTATTATATGTTATCTGTTATCATGTTAAAATGTGTTCTTTGATGTATCCTGTTATACAGTGCTATAAATTAAATGATGATTTATGTTCTCAATTTTTTCATGGTTAGATGGTTATCCAATCACTGGGACTCCGGTCTCATCCCATTCTTGTTGATATTTTTATTTCATATCAGTGAACTTGATGCCAGGGTTAGAAGGTTGTCCTTTGCCTTAGCTTGGTCTTGGATGTGGTTTATAGCTGCTCGTTGTAATCAGTCCTGTGTGAGGAAAATTGAAATGTATATAATCGCATATGTGTATGTTGAATTGGGTGGGGGCATGTATATATGGATGTATATAATGGTAGATTGGTGATGTATCATAGTCTGGACCTGTGTATATATATACGGGATGGTTTTGGTTGGGAAATGTAGCATGTGTATAGATTTAACTAGGTGAAGACATGTATATAGAAATGAATATGAATGTAACCTGGTGATGCAACATATCCTTGATATATATTTATGAAATGGTTTTTGGTTGTGAAATCATTTGTGAATGTGATCTTTAAAATTGTATATGAAATTATTATTGTTATTTGAGCAGGATGAATTAAGTTGAGTTATGAATTAAAAAATATATGATTTAAATTAGCAGGTTAAAAAGTTTTTATCAGGATGAATCTTTGAGTATGTGATTTATGGTATTCTAATGGGGTTCACTAGTGCTTTATGGTGTGCAACATAAAGTTTAGCAGAACTCTACTCGATTCTCATAGGTTACTTTTTTTCAGGAGAGGAGCCGACAGGGTTTAGCATCAGAGCATAGTTTATTAGGTGTTAGGGACATAAGCATAAGTCTGCATAGTTAAGTATAATGTTGGATGATGAAACTAATCAAATGGATTATGTTTTGTAGGATGGCGTATACAAGGACAAGCAAAGAGGGAGAGCAGTCCTCCAGAAGAGGTAGAGGCAAGGGTTAGGATAGACCTAGGAAGTTAGATAAAGAAGACCAACCTGGTAGAGCAATTCCTAGTAATCCACCTTCTGATGGGGCAGGGGTGGGGGTATCTTCAGAGCAGATGCCAGAGTTTTCTTCTTAGTCAGCTACCCCAGTGTCAGTTGATCCATCCCAAGCACAGGTCCAGGGGCCAAGTGTGCTAGATTGGATGGGGATGATCACTCAGGCAGTGGTAGCTGTAGTGGGTGCTAGCTCTAGCTTGCAGTCTAGAAATCATGAGACTGATAAGAATGTGAAAAGGGCAAGGAAGTTGGGGGCTCTAGAGTTTTAGTGTACCACTGACCTTATTCAAGCTGATGCTTGGCTCCAAAGAATTGAAAGGGTTTTTTGAAGTGATGGGATGCTTTGAAGAGCAGAAGTTGAGCATAGCTACATTTCTATTAGAGGATAGGGCTTAGAATTGGTGGCAGTCTGTCAATAGTAGACAGCCATAGGGAGTAGTTATGATCTTGAAGGAATTCAGAAGGAATTTCATCAGCAATATTACTTAGAGGTATATAGAGATCAAAAGAGGATGGAGTTCCTAAATTTGACCTAGGGGAAGAGGTTGATGGCTGAGTATGAGGCCATTTTTATTGAGCTGTCTAGATTTGTTGAGACCCTACTGGTGGATGAAAGGGAAAAGTAGTTAGTATTTTATTAGTAAGTTCAACATTTGATTCCCATAGATTACTGTTTTTGTTGGGAGAGGAGTCCAACACTGTTTCTCGATAAGACAGAGTAGGGAAAAAAGACATGAAATCGCCACCTTCTTCCATTGCAGCAAGAAATCCGAACTTGTAACTCCTTTATCTTATTCCCTTTCTTTTCCTTTGCTCTACGGGCCCTTAGTCTAAGGGTAGAAAGATGTACATGGTTAGAAGCTCTATCTTCCTCCGGGTTATAATATTTTGATCGATCAGTAAATTTTTTTTACTAAAAGATTTTAAAGGCACAAGCTCATCTCTCGATTTTATGTTGGCAGTCGGAGTCATATTGGTTGAAACAGAACCTAATGACCCTCATCGATGCTATCATATGATTTCAAAATAATTTCAGTATTTGCTCCGAGCATTGCGTTTAAATAGTAGATGATACAAGGTAGCAAAAGATAAAACCATGATGAGATGAGGACTTTTAACTAAACAAATATTTAGGGACAAGAATTATCTTTATCCAACGGTTCAAATCAGTCCTTATCCAATAGCTCAGAATCCCATGTTACTTGTAGCCCAACTAAGCGTAGGATTATGCGAGGGTTACTGGTAATTGTATATAAATATAAATAAAGATTTCAGCGAGCTAGAGAAAGAAACAGAGGGCGAGCGAACCCAACAGAGGGAGAGGTTTCTTAAAAGATTTCTTACGAAGATATAGATCTAGCGAAGTATTCGCTATTCATTCTATACGATACAACAATTATATTTTGCAGCAATTATTTTATATATATATATATATATATATATATATATATATATATATATATATATTGCAGGACAGAGAGATTTCGACGTGGTTCACATTCGAACCCAGCGATAAAATACTGATCAAATATTATCTCAATCCTAAGGTACAAGGAAAGCAACCTTTTTTTTTCCAATTTTATATTCGAGATCGATGTATATGCTACAGAGCCTTGGAATCTTGGAAGTAAGTTTAGGTATTAATTTTATCAATCATCTTTATATGCACATATTTTGTTATAATTATCTGTTTAATTCTTACATGCTTTTTATTGCAATACGGAGATTAATTAGCATGCTACAGCTCACTCAATAATTAACTTGAATTAATTCTTACACTGCATGCATGGATGCAGTTGAATTCAAGCATGGAAAGGTTAAAAATGCAATAGATTGCTTCACTCATTCTGGCGCCTCCGATGGTAGGCTGCTACATGGTGCTGGGAATGATACATAGCATGCTAGCGGTCAGCGCATCTTTATCTATAATGATGATGTTGTCACCAGATAAAGAATGACTAATCTTAAGTTCGTGTTACCAACAAAGAAAGGAAGCAAGCCTATGGGTACTTCTTGGATAATGCACGAGTATCGATCTCTTGATTCTACCGTCGATGACCAAGGTAAGGAGATGGTGCTTTATCGCATCCAAAATTTAGGTACGGGCATAAGCAATGATCAATAGCTCTCATGCGTAATCAATGATTACACGACCTTTATCGCTAACCTACAACGACAAAAGCGAAAAAAAAAAATCAACACCATTGATGCAAAAATGAGAGGATGGTGAAAATAAGATGTAACATGCCAGTACCACCATGGATTGTTGTCACGCCCCAGACCCAAAATTTTGAGCTAGGGTGACAACCCACCGCATGCCGGGCATGCAAGGCGTCCCGAAATTTATACATTGATCAATATAAGGCAATAATTATAATTAGGCAATTCAAATCCATAACTTAACACAAACCATAAATATAAGTTTGGGCTACAAGCCCTACACATAATCAATATAGTTATGGGCTACAAACCCTACACACAAGTAATACTGGGGCCACAATGATATCATGGAACTGATTTATATAGAAGCTCCATCTACCCCATAAATCCATCTTCAATCCTGAGGCTCTGAAAAACATTGTGAGATTTACATGAGCTCACACTCAATAAGTAAGCCTATAATATAAAATAGTCATATATCGTCATATCTTATCAAGATATTATCAAGTCATAATTTCATAAACTTCCAGTTTCAAATGCATTTATCATGCTATCAGAACAAGCATATCACCACTCAAATTAATTTGGAAGCTTATACAATAAATACCGGAAAATGCATTGTAAACAATCCACTATTTATATGATCATTTTTATTATATCTTATGTGTCCTACGGCCCAGCAACACCCCAACTGGTGTAACATCAATCAGAGCACATCCTCTAGATGTGTGGCCTCTACATGTCATATCATCATCAAACAGAGCACATCCTCTAGATGTGTGTGGCCTCCATATGCCACATCATAATCAATCAGCACACATCCTCTAGATGTGTGTGGCCTCCACATGCCATATCATCGTCAATCAGAGCACATCCTCTAGATGTGTGGCCTCCACATGCCATATCATCATCAAACAGAACACATCCTCTAGATGTGTGTGGCCTCCACAAGCCACATCATAGGAGAACCGCGGCGACACATATAAATATAATTCAGGGTCATCATTATATATGCATATCACACATCATGCATCATCATAAGCATAATCTTTTCATATCACATAAACAGTGGTTTGTACATTCTTAATCATTGCATGTAACCAATTTACTTTGCAAAGTTAAAAATAAACATATACATCATATTTGGCATAAGCATAATAAACCATTACTTTGCAAATTAATACCAGCTATTGTAGCAAATATTTAATTAAATACTCATGGTACAGTTTACCAATTTCCAAAATAATCAATAAAACTCCATTTCATAAGTATGCATAAAACTATAAATACAATAATTTATAATTTATAAAATTATTATATGTGGCTTATTACCTCAATACGCAACTCCAAAATGATAAAACCAGCTACTTGGACAACTGGGCACCTACAGTATTATTTATCATAATTAGATCTCTAAAATTTGAATAATAAAAAGACTCCTACAACTCTATCCAAACTAATCCACGGGCCCAACTTTGGGCTCGAATATCTCCCAATAAAAATATCCAAATAGGGAAATCAAATTACCCCAAGAAACTAGAATTCATCCTGAATTGGACCATAATTTTATTTTCCATTTCCCGGCCCATTATAGGGTTCAAAACTTTGCCCAAAAAGGGCTCCAGAAATGGCCCAACAGGGCCCAAAGATTGGACGGCCCAAACGGCCCAAAATTTCCTATCACCCAGCTCCTCTATTTCTTTTGAAACAAAGGAGTCGAGAGCCGTGCCGGCAGCCAGGGCCACCGCCGGCCAAATTGGAGGCGGCTCAGCCGTCGTTGGTCGGACCGGAGCCGACCATCGCCATGGCCGGCCACTTCCCCCCTCTCTTTCTCATCAATTTCTCTCCCTCTCTCTCTTTCTCTCTTTCATCTCCTGCGCAACATACACTATGCCGACGTCAAGTCCGGCCAAATTGGAGTCGGTCCGGCCACCGTTAGCTAGACCAGAGCCGGTCGCCGCCGCGGCCGGCCTCCCCTCCTCTCTCTCTCCCCAATTTTCTCTTTCTTCCTCTCTTTCTATCTTTCACTGTCCGCACGGCACGCACAGTGCCGATGGTACGGCCAGCCACCATGGCCGGCCGGACCTCCACCGGATACACGCCCGGCACCGGTGGAGGTCGCCGACCAGAGCTCAGGCCCGGCAAGGCGACGGGCACGCCACCGGGCCCGAACCAAGGATCAGACCGGCTGCTGGTCCGATCCTTCTCTCATCCTCTCTCCCTTCCTCTCTCTCTATCTCTCTCTCTCTCTCAATCTGGCATGGACAGGCAAGGATTACCTGAGGAAGACGTCTGCCAGGATGAAGGAGGGAGTCACCCTCCGTCACCTTTTAAACCCCCATATGATGCTTTGGGTCAGGTAAAAATTGGGAACCCAGACGTCTTGCCAGTAGCCTAAGCGACAACAGGACTCCCTAGATGCCAGGTGACCATAATTAAAGCTGGGGGGGTTACATTCTCCCCCCCCCCCCCCCTTATAAAAATTTCATTCTCGAAATTGATACACTTCCATTATACTATAGAATTCAAATATGATTTATTCAATAGTCAACAATCTTGAATAGAGAATTTACCTGCAAATAATTATGGATACTTCTTTTTCATTTCTTCCTCAAGTTCCCAAGTTTTTTATTTCCTCCTCAAGCTACCAAATAGCCTCCATCTCAGAATGATTACTCCACTGAACCTTGATATAAGGAATGCTACACCATCTCAGAACTTGATCCTTGCGGTCCACGATGCACACAAAATGATCTTCATAAGTCAATTCTTTCTTAAGCTAAATTGGTTCATAACGGGAGCTTAGAATATTCCTCCTCAATCATAAAGATATGAAACACATTAAACACCCCAAAGAGTAATGAAAGCAGTGCTAAGCTATAAGCCGCCACCTATATCTTGATCAAAATCTCAAATGGCCCAATGTATTATGGACTCAATTCACCTCTAAACACAAACCTCATTATGTCATTGGTTAGTAAGACTTCTGAATGATCTTCAACCTAAAATTTTAAATCTTTCTTTTTGACATCCACAAAACTTTTCTATTAACTCTGAGCTACATGAAGCTGCTTTAATTAATGATACTTTTCATAGTTATTAACCAGCTCAGTAACCAAAATTTTCTCTCTCTCATTTCATTTCAATAAAAGGGGATATATATCTTATATCATAGACAATTAAAATGAATCCATTTGAATATTGGCTTGGTAATCAATAAATAAGCAATTTCACTAAGGGTAAGAAACTATACCAAGCATTTTCTAAATTCATCACACATGCTCGTAGTATATCATCTAAAATCTAATTAGTTCATGCAAATTATCCATCTATTTGAGGGTGGAAGATTGGACTGAAATTTAGCTTAATTAACTAAGCCTTACGAAAATATCATCAAATTAGAAGAGTGAGACAAATGGGTTCAGACTCAATTTACTACTAAACCAGAAACAAATATTAACATCTTTATCTCACTAAAATTTCATCCTCAAAATTAAATGTCCACTAATTTTGTACCATTATAGATACTCACTAGCAACTTTTATTTCATTCCTAGGTACCCAAATGACGTATCCAACTTCAACAATTAATTTGATCTTTCTACCAAATAAAATTGAATTCCTTAAGAAGTATTTCTTTCTTGTCATCCCCTATATATATATATACCTTAACTTCTCACAACACAATCATTATAAATATCATAGAATCCATCACATGTATTATGCCATCCATTCTTAAGGTTAATAACCTATATCAATTATTGTTAATTCCTTGATAAGACAGTTCCAAGTTCTTTTGAATTAAATATAAGATAGTTTTCTTCCAATGCTCTCTCAACTCATAAATAGTTGAATGTGCCATTAATCATTACGACACTTATTTCAATCATCATAACATACTAGGTTTCACTCTTGAATACTTCAAGCTAACATCAATGAACATTATGCAATTATTTAGGATATCTTTCATAATTATCATAACTAACTAATTTATTTTCTTTGAATAATAGTGCCATCATTAATCACCAGTATAATTATTTTATCTCCTTCATATTTATCAGTAATTACCACCACAACCAATTAATTTCTCTTGAATAGGTTAGTATATCCTCAATATTGCAATTTTAAATGATTCAAATCCTTGAATCAATTATTTTGTTACCAATGACTATCAAAATCACCTATAGATTATGCAATGCCATATCATGACCAACTAATTTAAACCGTTCGAATATCTCAAAGTGACTTCACTAATCTAGCTCAGATGGATACAAGACTTATAAGGTCAATAAAAATTAAAAATGCACTTACCATCCGAAAGACATAATTGGAAGTTATAGCAATCTCTTTATGATTTGAAAGTGATAGTAGACGTATCCTTAACCATAATCCATAATTAGCAATAGTCAAAATAAAATCATCTCCCTCCTTTTTCCTAGAAAAGATTCATGTCACTTACGGCTAATTGATAATTTATCCATCTAGAGAAAGATATCTACTTAGGAACTATGAAGAAAGGCACAATAAATTAATGAATAGAATCTTGATTTAGAAATCTATTAAAAGATGAAAATCCCCATGAAATTCTTTATCAGTGAAATTTATCTTATTCTTATTACTGCTAAAATCTTTCACTTTCTACCATCAAAATATTTGATCATTTATAGCCAAAATCAGTTCTAAGATTAATAGAGTCTACTGCTCTCAAAACTTAAACAGTAATTATCTCAGAATTTAAAATTTTATAATTTTCCTAAATGATCCATCATGATATAATATGCAGTCAACTATTTCATTAACATCAGTATCAACCATCTACATATCTAGTAAAGTAACAATCAGTCTTGAACAAGCAATATCCATAATAAAAGTTTTCTTAGTAAAATTCACTATATATACTTATCCATTCAGACTTAAATTCAAAAGTACTCAATTGTAATTGATCAAAAACATGTAGTTAACTATTTCATTACCAAATATCATTAATATTAATCATCTCTATAACCAGCAGTTTAGCTCATAATCTTAACTTACAATATCAACAATATAAGTTCTACAAATAAAATTCATTGTATATATCCATATTCAAATTCAGATTTAATAACTCAAAATCCAAATATCTAACTCAATTGCAATTTGGATATAATGATGTTATCTTAGTTATATTAGTCCTCAATTACAATTTTTAACTACTATATTCCATATATTCATCTATCTTTTATTGCAATTAAAATTTCATCTACTCATATTATTTAAAGATCTAAAACTGCTATGAGCCATTTTCAACAAGTTTGACGGAGCTAAACCTCTAGAAGCCCCTAGGCCTCCCACTGGTCAAGGCTACCAGCCACAGAGCCCACATAATATCATTGTCTTGCGATGGTTCATTCTTAATTCCTATCAAATTTATAATTCAATTAATATCTTGATAAACTTTAAATTTCAAGCTTCCAAAGCATAATTCCTGAAATTCCTTTAAAGTCATAATTGTCTCAATATCATCCTAGTATTTTGCCTAGAGTGTCATCATGCATGTGTCCCTAAGGTCATAACATAGGCTCTGATACCATAAAAGTTGTCACACCACGGACCCAAATTTTGAGCTAGGGTGACAACCCGCCGCATGCCGGAATGCAAGGCGTCCCAAAATTTACACATTGATCAATATAAGGCAATAATTATAATTAGGCAATTCAAATCCATAACTTAACACAAACCATAAATATAAGTTTGGGCTACAAGCCCTACACACAATCAATATAGTTATGGGCTACAAACCCTACACACAAGTAATACTGGGGCCATAATGATATCATGGAACTGATTTATATAGAAGCTCCATCTACCCCATAAATCCATCTTTAATCCAGAGGCTCTGAAAACATTGTGAGATTTACATGAGCTCACACTCAATAAGTAAGCCTATAATATAAAATAGTCATATATCGTCATATCTTATCAAGATATTATCAAGTTATAATTTCATAAACTTCCAATTTCAAATGCATTTATCATGCTATCAGAACAAGCATATCACCACTCAAATTAATTTGGAAGCTTATACAATAAATACCAAAAAATGCATTGTAAACAACCCACTGTTTATATGATCATTTTTATATTATATCTTATGTGTCCCACGGCCCTGCAATACCCCAACTGGTGTAACATCAATCAGAGCACATCCTCTAGATGTGTGGCCTCCACATATCATATCATCATCAAATAGAGCACATCCTCTAGATATGTGTGGCCTCCACATGCCACATCATAATCAATCAGCACGCATCCTCTAGATGTGTGTGGCCTCCACATGCCATATCATCGTCAATTAGAGCATATCCTCTAGATGTGTGGCCTCCACATGCCATATCATCATCAAACAGAGCACATCCTCTAGATGTGTGTGGCCTCCACATGCCACATCATTGGAGAACTACGGCGACACATATAAATATAATTCAGGGTCATCATTATATATGCATATCACACATCATGCATCATCATAAGCATAATCTTTTCATATCACATAAACAGTGGTTGTACATTCTTAATCATTGCATGTAACCAATTTACTTTGCAAAGTTAAAAATAACATATACATCATATTTGGCATAAGCATAATAAACCATTACTTTGCAAATTAATACCAGCTATTGTAGCAAATATTTAATTAAATACTCATGGTACAGTTTACCAATTTCCAAAATAATCAATAAAACTCCATTTCATAAGTATGCATAAAACTATAAATACAATAATTTATAATTTATAAAATTATTATATGTGGCTTATTACCTCAATACGCAACTCCAAAATGATAAAACCAGCTACTTGGACAACTGGGCACCTACAGTATTATTTATCATAATTAGATCTCTAAAATTTGAATAATAAAAAGACTCCTACAACTCTACCCAAACTAATCCACGGGCCCAACTTTGGGCTCGAATATCTTTCAATAAAAACATCCAAATAGGGAAATCAAATTACCCCAAGAAACTAGAATTCATTCTGAATCGGGCCATAATTTTATTTTCCATTTCCCGCCCATTATAGGGTTCAAAACTTTGCCCAAAAAGGGCTCCAGAAACGGCCCAACAGGGCCCAAAGATTGGACTGCCCAAAAGGCCCAAAAATTCCTATCACCCAGCTCCCTATTTCTTTGAAACAGAGGAACCGAGAGCCGTGCCGGCAGCTAGGGCCACCGCCGGCCAAATTGAAGGCGGCCCGGCCGCCATTGGCCGGACCGGAGCCGGCCGCCGCCGCGGCGGACCACTCCCCCCCTCTCTTTCTCATCAATTTCTCTCCCTCTCTCTCTTTCTCTCTTTCGTCTCCCGCGTGACATACACTGTGCCGGCGTCAAGTCCGGCCAAATTGGAGTCGGTCTGGCCACCATGGCCGGTCGGACCTCCACCGGATACACGCCCGGCACCGGTGGAGGTTGCCGACCAGAGCTCAGGCCCGGCAAGGAGATGGGCACTCCGCCGGGCCCGAACCAAGGATCGTACCGGCTGCTGGTCCGATCCTTCTCTCATCCTCTCTCCCTTCCTCTCTCTCTATCTCTCTCTCTCAATCTGGCATGGACAGGGAAGGATTACCTGAGGAAGACGTCCGCCAGGATGAAGGAGGGAGTCACCCTCCGTCACCTTTTAAACCCCCACATGATGCTTCGGGTCAGGCAAAAATTGGGAACCCATACGTCTTGCCAGTAGCCTAAGCAACAACAAGACTCCCTAGATGCCAGGTGACCATAATTAAAGCTGGGGGTTACAACTATCGTTGGCTATGATGAGTAGAAGTTGAGGATGATAAATACAAATCCTTATAGCAGCATTGGAACCTGCATTGTTTGCGGTGATAACCTATTACAATATAATCTAAGGATGCTAAGTGCAAATGTCAACAGTAGCACTGGCACCTACATTATTTAGGATGATGATCAACAACAGCAGGATTGTGGATTTGAAGTCGAAGCAACAGTAGCATCACTAATGCTCATGTTTTCAGTAATGATGATCATCGACAACAACAGAATTTGAAGATGATAGATGCAAACAATAGTAGCATCACAAGCACTCGTGTTTTCAGTAATGATGATCATCAACAACAATAGAATTTGAGGATAGCAAATCTAAATGGTTGTTGTACCACCAACTTGAACGTTGATGGTAACGATGATCGGCAACAATAAATGTTGGGGATGCAAAGTCCAAACAATGGCGCTAGCACCAACGATCAACCACAATAAGAGAGGATGGGCGGCAGATTGGACAACACCATAACTACCACCTCGAATGATGAGTTTGTAGAACAGTTGGAGATGATACTTCACGAGGGGGATTATGTGCCCATGCTACCATTTTGGCAGTGTTATCTGCATTTTTTTTTTAAATTTTTGAAAGCTAAATTTTAATTGAAATGAGAATGTATGTCCTGAGAAAAGGGAAGTTCAAACTTGAGTCAATGTAGGCATTTTGTTTGTCCACTATCAATGATGCACTTGAAATTATCGAAATACCCCCAACATTCATGATTGGATAACTCAACTCCAGATTGCACACTAGATTGGGATGATCTCAATGATTATAGTTTGGACAATTATGATTATTTCTACTTAGAGTGATTGATTAATTAAATACTATAACATTTTTACAAAAGTCAATCATTGTATTTTTCCTATAGGGGTTAGTTTATATCTTCATGTCATATATAGGTAGCTATAGTTCATATTTTACCATTAATTTCCTGTTTATAAAGCCCCTATATAGGGCAAGCAAGGGCTGATGATGCACATTAAATCCTGGTAAGGGAATTCTGCTGCCATTTTCAACCAGTCGGTATAAGGCTGAATTGGTGGGAGTGTCTTTTTACTCCTAAGATTGTGTTTTGTTCCTTCCTTTTTAAACTTGGTTCCTTGTACACCTGTTCTTAAAGCGCCTGTTTGGATCAGCTAATAGAACTTGGCTGCGGGCCTGGGGTGACTTGAACCCAGAAATAAAATTCATAGATTTTATTTGATGAATGGTGTGCGGTCCCTCTGTTTTTCTGATTGAATCACACCGTTAATCCCATTAATTCTGTTCAGAAGCAATTCTCCAAGTTTCAATATTTTGATCAGTTAATTTTTTAAAATGAAAGGTTTTAAAGGCACAAGGCCATCACTTTGTTCTATGTTGGAAACTCGATTTATTCTCATTGAAGCTCTTACATTGGTTTGAATGCCGATCGAGCAGGTGTTAAACACCAGTGCATGAGAAGAAGGGTGTGGAAATAATTGCAATATTTGTTTCTAGCACTCATACTTCTTAACATAATCTTATGAGGAATGTTGTGCTCGCGTGGAGCGTTGGCATCTGACAGGAAACCTTCTCTCCCTATATATTTTCATGCCTTTGTTTCGTCTCTTTATTAGGTACATGGGAGCAGGCAGCTTCACAGAAATTCAAATATTTTTTCATGCATGCTTTGTTTCATTAGAGATTTCTAAGTTTACTCTACAGTATTATGCTTATATTCTAGTAGAAGTTCTAAAATATTAATCAGAAATTTTGTAATCAATTTACATAAAATTATAAAGAAGTTCATTGAATATGTTATGAGAGATCCGTTCAGGCGACGTTAGGGATTTGTTTAGTACAGTAGCGTTGTTGAAGGATTTACATTTGAGCTCTAGTTTCAAAAAAAAGAAAGTAAAAATACATTAAAAAAGAAAGTATGCAGCTGACCATTTGTTCAAGAATCCATTCCCTTTCCTTGATGGCTCTTTGGAACGGCAAAGTGGACACGTCCGCTGTTGCTGGAACCAAGATTTTATACAGCTCAGATGAAACGAATGGAGGCATGCCATCAATCCCTCTTCCTCTGCCAAATCGATCCCTTGAAGACAAATACAGCACAATGCTTCTTCTTCTTCTTCTTTCTTGTACGAGTTGATGCAGCAGCATCCTTCTTAGTTCTTAGAGAGATGGTGGCAATCATGAAGCTGGAGGAAGACGGTGGCGATGAGACAAGATACGTACTTACATCGGAGACTAGGACTTATAGGCGTCATAGAGAAATTAACCAGATGGTGGAAATTAATTTCCATCTCTCTATCTACCAACCCAACGTTCTAATATTATTTTCCCAAATATTGAACATTAAAGTATTCTCTTAAGTATTTCACCCTTTGAATACTTGTCGTTTTTAGAAAAGAAGACTACTGCGAAATTATCACAATAAATTTTCAGCGGTTTGGCAATACTGTCGACAACCCCAAGTCCTGAAATAAAGTTTCGCAGCCATAAACCATGAATTGTAGCCTCAAAGCATGCCACAAACTTAGCTTTCATAGTGGATGCAGCAATGACAGACTGCGTCACACTTTTCATGAGATCGCTCCTCCAACTAAAAGGAACAAATGGCCAAATGTGGACTTTCTAGTAATAACACATCCAGCAAAATCCGAGTCTGAATATTCCTTTATGCATAAGAATATAAGGAATTTGTTCCATTTGTTTATGTTCCAATTCATTCTTTAGACATTGCATAAGACTGAATTTATCTCCTTTCTGAATTGGAACAATACTTGTAGAACATTTGTTTATGTTAAATTTCTTAAGAACTTTATTAATATATGCTTTCTGAGACAATCCTAGCAATTCTTGTGATCTATCATGAAATATTTTGATTCCAATTACATAGGATGTCTCACCCATATCTTTCATTTCAAAGTTCTTAGAGAGAAAATTCTTGGTCTCATACAATAGTCCAAGGTCATTAGTAGCTAGCAAGATATCATCAACATACAAAATCAAAAATATGATTTTGTTCCACTGACCTTCAGATATATACACCGATCAATGGTGTTTTTTTTAAAACAAAGGATGTAATGGTATCGTTGAACTTAAGATACCATTATCAGAAAGCTTGCTTAAGTCCGTATATTGACTTCTTCAATTTACATACCATGTGTTCTTTTTGTTCAAATAAAAATCCCTCAGGTTGGTCCATATAAACTTCTTCATTCAAACTCCCATTTAGAAAGGCGGTTTTTACATCCATTTGATGTAACTCTAAATCATAATGAGCTACCAGTGCTATAATAATTCTAAATGAGTCTTTCTTAGAGACTGAAAAAAAAAGTCTCTGTATAGTTAATGCCATATTTTTGAGTAAAACCTTTGGCAACAAGTCTGACTTTACAATGTTTAATATTGTCATTTGAGTTACGTTTGGTCTTACAGACCCATTTACACCCAACTCTTTTACAACCTTCAGACAATTCAACAAGATCCCAGACTGTATTTTAATCCATTGATTTTAACTCATATTGCATGGCATCTAACCATTTAGATGAATTAGCACTTTACATGGCTTATGAAAAAGAAACTAGATCATCATTAATACCCAAATCAAAATCTAATTCTTGTAGATAAACTATATAATCATCAGAAATAGTAGTTCTTCTTTGTTATTGAGACATTCTTAATGCTACTTTATTGGGTTCATTTATTGCAAGTTCATTAGTAATATCATCATTATATGGTATTTGATCATTAATTTGTTGTTCTTGAAAGTTGTTAAAAGGTTCAACAACTCTAGGAACAACAACTTGAGAAGAAGTTATAGGTGAAGAAACTTGTACCTTAACTTCTTGGATTTTCACTTTACGTGGTTTCAAACTCTCACTAATTTCATTATTCTCAATGAACCTTGCATTTTCAGATTCAACAATTCTTTTACTATGGTTAGGACAATAAAATTTATACCCTTTTGATCTTTCTGGATAACCAATGAAGAAACCCCTGGTTGTTCTTGAGTCCAACTTTTTTCATGTGGATTGTAAATCCTTACTTCCGCCGGGCAATCCCAAACATGTAAATGCCTCAAAATGGGTTTCTTTCCTATCCACAGTTCAAAAGGAGTCTTTGGAACTGCTTTACTAGGAACCCTATTTAGCAAATACATAGCGGTCTTTAAAGCATGCATCCATAATAATAAGGGTAATAATGAATTGCTTAACATACTCCTAACTATGTCCATTAGAGTTCGATTACGCCTTTCTGCAACACCATTTTGTTCTGATGTTTCATGCATTGTGTATTGAGCACATATGCCATGTTTTTCAAGAAATTTGGCAAATGGACCAGGGCATTATCCAGATTCATCATACTTTCTATAATATTCATCATCTCTGTCAGACCTGATAATTTTTACTTTTCTATTTAGTTATCTTTCAACCTCATTGATAAATACTTCTAGAGCATTTATCGATTGAGATTTTTCATGCAACAAATAGACATAGCTATAACGTAAAAATCATCAATAAAGGTAATAAAATACTTTTCTCCACCAAAAGATGGAACATCAAAAGGCCCACATATATCGGTGTGTATAATTTCAAGGAGTTGTTTACTTCTTGTGGCATTTTTCTTGATTGTCTATTTTATGTGTTTTCCTTTAATACAATCCACACAAATCTCAAGATCAGTAAAATCTAAATCAGGAAGGATTTCATTCTTTACTAATCTCTCAATTCTTTCTTTGGATATATGACCCAAACATTTATGCCACAAGCAAGCTGATTGTTCATTCACTAAACCACGTTTAGTAGCAACATTATGATGCAAGGTTAACAATGTCTCAGCAAAAAGACTATCAAGCTTAAATTTGTACAAACCATCAGAAAGAATACCAGAACCAATAAGATGATTGTGTTTAAACAAACTGAAACATCTATTTCAAATCTAAAAGAATATCCAACTGAGTCAAGTTTGGATAAAGAAACTAAATTACGAGAAATAGAAGGGATATAAAGTGTTTGGAAAAGGTCTAAATGATGTCCAGTGTCTAGAATCAAACGATAAGTTCCAACAGCTTCAACTGGAGCTTTGACTCTCTTTCTTATTGAGACAAAGTTTTCATTTGGGTTTATGGTTTGGATCGTAAGGAATTTCTGCATCGTATTAAAAATATGAGTGGTATAACCAGTATCAATCCATCAAGTATTATAAGGAACTTCTGTTAGGTTTGATTCGAAACATACAAAAGCCGTAGGCTTACCTTTCTTTTCGAACCATGCCTTACATTTCAGGCAATCTTTCTGATAGTGTCCATGCTTTTTGCAAAAGTGACACTTATCATCCTTTTGTTCCTTCTTGTGGATTTGAGCAGATGACCCATTATCTTTAGTGGTCATTGCTTGCTCTTTCATTTCTTATCTTTCTTTGATTTCTTTCTAGCTCCTTGATGACCCATGAGATTAATAGAATGATTTTCATGTTTCTTAAGTCTTGTTTCCTCTTGAATGAGCATACTTTGCAATTTATTCACATTCAACTTATCCTTCATTGTGTTATAACTCATGTGAAATGGACCAACTCAGGAGGCAAGGAATTGATAATGAATTGTACAAGAAAATTCTCATTCACTTCCAATCCCATTGTCTTTAGTCTTGCTGCTATGCTTGTCATTTCAACAACATGCTCATACATAGTACGAGAACCATCAAACTGAATGTTGGTTAAAGTACTCATCAATGTTCCAGCAAGTGACTTATCAGCAGAGTCAGATTGGGAACGTGCTTTTACAAACTTCATAAATTCCTTAGCACTTTTAGTAACAAGAATTGTGGACTTGATGTTGTTTGCTACAGTCATTCGCATGAACTTCAAGCTAAGTCTGTTTGATCTTTCCTAAGTCTTATGGAAAGACCTCTGTTCAGCACTGCTAGAGTCAGTAAGAGCAGTGGGTTTCTCATTTATGAGTGCCAAATCAAGATCCAGAACACCAAGATGAAACTGAACTTGTTCGCGCCATTCAGAGAAATTAAGCCCATTAAAAGTTTGAACATACATAGCTTGCGAATAAAGAGAAATAGGAACATATAGAATATGCTCACACATTAATGCTTTGAGCAATATATTTAAATAAATATTCAGACTCCATCAATTAAACAATAAGTGCATATTGAAGTTCTCTTTGGGTGATACAACAATATACTACAGTAAACATAATTGATGCTTAATTTTAATTTTACATACTTAGCAATTATATATACTCAAATTAGATCTGTTTGCTATCTTTGGATATGCTAAACATACCTAACCAAGCAAATTAATTGACCACATCATATCCATAGATTATAAATGACTAGTCAACCTTTGGGCGACCCTTAAATATTTATAATCAATGAACTTCAATATACGCATAACAATTAAACAATTATGTCATTCATTTATAAGCATCACATAATTATGAGTAATTAAATTATTTAATTAAATTTGATATCTATAAACCTTCAAATTTGGCCACTTTGGTGACTAACAAATTACATAATATAGACATCAAATTTAATTAATGATAATCATGCGTGAATACAAAATACTTAAATGTGCCCACATAATTTTACTGTAATATTTTTAAAAAAAACATTAATCTCATAAATATTAGAAGGCAAAACATAAATTTTAAAAGAACCTTCTTGCTGGAGAAATATATGGGCTTTCACATTTTATTATCAAGGATTAAATTGATAAAGTGGCAATATGCTTGTCCTTAAATCTTTTTGGTTATAGGTTCAAGCCACTTTAATTCTTTATTTTATTTTATTATTTTTTTCATATTGAAACTCTCCCTCCCTTTCCATGCGTGACCTTTGAGTTTCTTTATTTTATTTATTATTTTTTTGGTTATAGGATGCCTTCTGTAAGCAAGAGGAAAAGAAACTGTTTGGCTTCCGTGAGATTCTGTTCTTTTCGTGAAGCCATGAGCAAGAGGAAAAGAAATTGTTTGGCTTCCGTGAGATTCTGTTCTTTCCATGATTTTCATGCGTGAAAAAAGAAGAGCTTCTTTGCGTAAAGAAAGCGGACTCCCAAGATCCATCAATGCGCCTCCAATTTTTTTTTATTTATTTATTGTGATATTCTTTACCAAGAATATCATACGTCTCTTAGGTCCCCTCTATTTGATTTTATTTTTCTTTTATACTAGAACTTTCCCTCCCTTTTCATCGTGCATGCTCTTTACAAGCCCAAGGGAAGCCCAAGAGCCCAAGCCACTGTACATCACATTCTGGTGAAGAGAGATGGCATGAATGAGTGAAGAGCTACCGTCTCTCTTCACCCATGCGTGAAGAGGGGCTTTTCACCGAAGGACCACCGGGATTTTTTTATTTTTTTATTTTATCCCGGTTGGAATTCCATCCCAAGACCTCTCACCTCTTCCATTCGTGTATATGAATCTCTTTTACGGAGAAATTCTAGTTCTCTCTCTTTTATGGCTTTGATGGGGCAGGAGATCAAAAAAAGAATAAAATTAGAGAGGCAAGGATAGATAAGCCCCTTTCCGTAAAGTCTCTACATACGTGAAGACTTCCATGGGATTCGTGAGGGAGAAAAACATTGAGGGAGAAAGCCTCACGTTAGTGAGATGCTAGAATTAAGCCTCTCCTTCTTTAATCCGTTATCGGAATCCCACGACTTTATGGAACAGGTTTGTGGAGATCAAAAAGAACTATGCTATTTTGATCATCAATCATAATAAGAAATATATATAAGAATCAAAGATAGATTCATAATAAAAAATCACAAATTCTTCAATCAAGGCTCTGATACCACATGTAAGATCCATCTAAGGATTTTCTTTAATAAACATAATGGCCAAGATCTTAGAATAAATAATTTTTATATGAAAACATAAATCAAGAATGCGTACCTTGATCCATTGATATTCTACCCTAATCAAAGCGTATGGATTAACGATAGATTGAGTTTCTCCCTCTTTCCTAATTCTCTTCCTTATCTGTTTTGATGGTTAAACATACTATATATAGGAGAGAGAGAACCAATTGATAATACGATAAATTTCTTTTTCAATCAAAGAGAGGTTATAATAACAACTCCCCAAAAAATGAACTAATAGGAAATTAGCTTTATTAAACCATCATTATTACTTAAATTTAAATATCTGATAAAATCAGATATCAAATTATTATTAGAATAAATAAATGATAAATCAATCATATATCCATGTGGGCCACATAAAAGGAAACGCTAACATTAATTTCCATCTCTCTATCTACCAACCCAACGTTCTAATATATTTTCCCAAATATTAAATGCGACTTAATAATTAAAGTATTCTCTTAAGAGTTTTACATCATTTTTTTTATTAAAAGGGAATCACCTATTTACTAAATCATGCCATATTAGTTGGGTTGAGCAAAATCCATCGATGGAGTCAAGCAAAATCAAAAGCTAGGGTTGCATGTAAAATTGATCCAATTATAAAATTGGACCAGAGACAGCCTGTGAAGGCCAGTCTAGCTAGATCGTAGGTGTTGGATACACTGAACCACTATAAAATCTTTGTGCTTGCCGTGCATTTATCTCTCTCAATCTTCTTTATTTGTGCTTAGCTTTAATTAATTCAGTTCACTTGAGTACTTTCATATCAATCTAATTATTTTTAAAGAGTTAAATTTTTTAAAGAACCCAATTCATCTCCTCTTGGGTTGCCATCTGGGCCAACAATTGGTATCAGAGCTTATGCTCATTTATATTTGATCTAACAATCAAGAGCCAAAGATCCAAATGGCAGCTCAAGTTGGATCATCTTTTTCAGAAGGTCAACCCACTAATCGACCTCCTTTATTTAATGGTACAAATTATGGTTATTGGAAAGCTAGAATGAAAATTTTTATTCAAGCACTTGACTATGACCTATGGGGCATCATAGTAAATGGTCCTCACACACCCATAATAAGAGTAGATAATATGGTGATTCCCATGATCTTGGAAGAAACCTAAAAATTTTGCGCACCAATTCAGAGTTAGTGTCAGCTCCCCCTCCTCTTTGGGGCCATCGACAGCACACCTGCACACTTGTGGTAATCGGATAGAGTTTTTTTAGTCTTTATGTAGCGCTCCATAAAGAACTAGAGAACTCCAACTAATTATCATAAGTGGCAGACACACATGAAACACATCCTGTTAAAAACTTTTCATTTTCATCTCAATTATATACATCAATCACTCAATCAACACTAACATCAACCTGCTCAGATAATATTTTTCATGACATTCCTCAGGCAGTTATAAGATCACCTTCACAATCGACAACAAAATCATAAGTGCACACATCATGCTCATAATTTTCTCCAAAACATAAGTCTCATATTCATATCCCAAAAGGTCTAAAACATCATTTCATCTCACTATACACATACACATATACAATATACAAATATCAATCTACATTGTCTCAATATACAAGGCTAGCATCTATACGCCCTTGCATCCAAGCAAGCTTCACTAGCTAAGGGTTCTGTCCTGCTTATCTTGTGATCCTGGCAGAAATACTCACTGATCTGAAAGAACATTTAAATCATAGAGGGATGAGACCTAAGTCCCAGTGACTGGATAACCATCTAACTATGAAGAAATAGAGAACCATAATCTCTTAATTCAATTGTATGCTGAAACTATTTAGCTTGTACAAGTCAAAGTATATTTTTAATATGATATCGGATAAAATAAAATGTAGCTTATTCTTTAAATAACATATCAGTACTGAAATACTCTATAATAACTTTTTACTGAAAGATAACTCATTGAGATAAAAATCCATGCATTTCAATATAAAAATATGCATTCTTTATCTACAACCCAGACTTCTTTATTAAATTCTCAGACTCCCATCGGAATCTGATTGCCCATTGGCATCTCAAGTAAACTCTCCCTCTCGGGATAACTACTCGGCCCACTGGCCCTTTTTATATCACAACATATACTTTTAATCTCATGATGTTGGATTGTGTATGTAATGCCTCTGAGGTACACCCTACAGTCGCCCTCCCGTAGGTGTACTCTCATCGGTGCGTGACTAGCAATAGGATCCCCACACAAATAGCATCCCTTACCCGTGCGGTTCACCCGGCAAAGTGCTTTGTTCCTTAACCCTGGAACCTCGGGTTTTCTCCCTGCCCCATGGGCTATATATAGTAATCAGCTCCACTGAGCTATGATTCATGCCCCACGTGCTGCTCACAACCAGCCCACTGGTCTGGTTAAGCATGCACTCACCCCTGATTCTGGGGTTCATCGTACGATTTGTTCGCAGGAGGTGCCGGCTCGATAGTAGTGTGCAATGCTCATGCTATAGTACAGTGTAAAGGGTGATCAGTCCCCTAGCTGCCTGATGCTCAGTATGATACATACATCATTTGTAAAGCTTTATCATGCAAATATGCTATGTATACATTAAAATCCCCTCATCGAAACTCATGCTTATGTGTTTATGCTCAAAACTCATGCTCGAAACTCATGCTATTTCTTTATGCTTAAAACTCATGCTCAAAACTCATTTATCATAATATCATATACTAGGTTCTCATTTCTCATATTTAAAACATACATAATACTGCTAAACATAACATACCATAACTAGGTATTAATTTTATTATACTAGCTCAAATTAACTTCTCATTGCTAGATGAGAAAACCCACTCACCTTAGTAGGTTACTCCTCGACTGGTACTCAACTCTGGTATTCCGGCTCCCTGAAATAACCCTCTTGACCTACGTCAACATACAGATACGATAGCTATTAGGATTACCTCCACATGAGGTTTTTCCATGAACCATGCATGCATACATGATCTATCCTCTAATATCTCATTATTTTCCACCCTTTCTCTACTCAAGATTACTTCTACTATTACCTCAAAATATAATAATCTAAGAAAATCTAAAGTCATACAAGATATAGGGAAGCTATAGCTTACCTGGAGTCGAGCACAAACCCCAAGCTTCCCTTTCCCTTTCTCTTCTTCCCTCCTTTTTCTTCTTCTTCTTCTTCTTCTTCCTCTCTTTCTCCTCTTCTTTCTCTCTTTCTTTCTTTCTTTCTTTTCTCTGGCTGAACCCATGTTTCCCTTTTTCTCTAATGACTTGGGGACCAAGTCATTGGAAACTTAAGGGTTAAGGCATGCCAAATTCCCCTTTTGCCCTCAAACACTCTTAACGCGCGCTTTTTGGAAAACACGTGGCTCACTTATAACCATGATATTTGCCCTTAGATTTTCTTTCCCAAGTTGCCCTTAACACAATTAGCAATTGACATCGGAGCCTTTTCCCATTTTGCCCCTGATATAGCATTTTTTTAATCGATTTATAGCCTAGATTATTATTTTTACTTAAATCGATACTTTTATGTAACATTTCTAAGAAAAGACTTTACCAGCTTGAAGAACTCGATTTTAGAAATCCAACGATTCAAACGGCATCCAAATCAGACTTGAAACAGATTAAATATGAAATTCTCAAAATTTAACTCAGAAAAACCTGTCGTCTTGGAGTCGGCTCCAACAGATTTGGAGTCGGCTCTAGCAGAAATAGGTGTCGGCTCTAGAAAAGTAGGGGTCGACTCCAGAAAAGTAGGGGTCGACTCCAGCTCTGCAGGTATCGACTCCAAAGCGTGCCGAAAGTTTAAAACCGTGCCAGAGTCGACTCCACTCCAAAAAGTATCGACTCCAACCACTAAAAACATCATTTTAGGATAAAACTCAAACTAAACTTGATTTTTTCTTGTGATTTAAACCCATTAAAACTTAAGTCTCTCAATTTCTTAAATCAAACTCATTAACATTCAGAAATATACTTATTTACTCCAAAATTTCTTCTCTTTACATTTATCAAAAGGCCAACACACCCATATTTCACTGAAACTTTCTGACTTTCATTTCAAATGAAAATGCTATAAATTACAAGGTTTTCAGGATGTTACAGTTAGTATAGGTCTTGCCAAGACTCTTCAAGCCATTCACAATATCAGTGAATCTAGTGTACATGCAAGTTATCAATTCATAGCACTTGGATATGATACTTACTACCACCTCGGATGATGAGTTTGTAGAGCAGTTGGATATGATACTTCATGAGGGGGATTATGTGCCTATGCTGCCATTTTAGCAATGTTATCTATCATTCTTTTTTTATTTTGCATGTCCTGATAAATGGGTGTTGTTGACCCAATTGATGATTTTGATGATTAACAAAACTATTTGAGTATAACAATTGAAGGCTCTAATGATTTGATTAAGTTTTTTAGATTATAAGTTGATTGAATGATCAAAATCAGGAGTTAAATCATGTTCTGGATCAAATCTAATATCTAGGTAAGATTGCAGACATTAGAGTTGACTCCGAGAATCACAGAGCCGACTCCAGTATCTCGTACGGAAGTTAGAGTCGACTTCGAGACTGTTAGAGCCGACTCTCATAGAAAAGACAGAGCATTGATTTTTCTGGCCCCGACTTAGAGTCGACTCCGGGTCTGTTAGAGTCGACTCCAGAAAAGTTTCTTGTCGACCCCAGAAAAGTTAGAGACGACTCCAGAATTAACAGATTAAAGTGTTTCGAGTTAGAGCCGACTTCAGAAAAGTTAGAGTCGACTCCAACCCACCTGGAATGAAAAATCAAATTGCCAGATCAGCTCTAACGGTAATATTTCTATTTTACTTTATTTCTAACGGATATATTTGTTGCAAGGTACACTCCAACGGATAGTTTTCTTCCAAAAATGACTTGAAAGAAATATATAAAAAGGGAAGACTATTATTCAAAATAAGAACGGAAAAAGGGGGAAAAACAGAAAAACAAAGAAAAAAAATGGAAATAGAGAAATCTCAATTCAAAAATCCAAAAAAGAGAGAGCCTGAATCTCAAGAGAAAAACCTTCTAGCTCAAATCCACTCCACTCCAAAAAGCTCAAGAGGAATCCTAGGCATTCAAATCAAAGTTTTGGTGGATTTCCCAAATTGGAGAAAGAGGATCAGTTTCTTGCTTTTCAATCATTCTCAACTGCTTCAACTGTGAAGAATCGGAGCTGAGGCTTGATTCAATCTAGCAAGGAGAAGAAGAAAAGAAGAAAAGAAGAAAAGCTCAAAGCCAACCAACTAAAATCAGGCTTTTCTAAACCTTGTTCATTTACTTGATTATTTGCTCATTGAGGAGCTGTGTACTTGAAAAATAATATTTCTTTTGTTTGTGTCTAGTTCAATCTGGGGGATTGAACTAGTGAAGGTAGTCTTACCTCGGTACAAGCTTGGTATAGCTTGTGTTAGGGTTTTTGTGCTGATGAGCCCGGAAAACTGGCTGGGTTCGTTGTGATCCCGGGAAAATAACAAGTTTGAGTTGTGAGCTTGTAAAACAACTCAGCTGTAATCAAGGAAGATTATAGTGTGGACCCAAGTGAATCTTGGGAGTGGACGTAGGTGTTGGATACACCAAACCACTATAAAATCTTTGTGTTTGTCGTGTCTGCTTTATCTCTATCTCTATCTATCTTATTGATTGTATTTTGTTTTTGCATCTGCATTCACTTTCACTCACACTAAGCAAACAAATATTTCAAAAGGTTTAAATTTTTTAAAGAACCCAATTCACCCCCCCCCCCCCCTCTTGGGTTGTCATCTGGGCCAACAATTGGTATCAGAGCTAGTGCTCATTAGATTTTGATCACATAATCAAGAGCTAAATATCCAAATGGCAGCTCAAGTTGGATCATTTGCTGAAGGTCATTCTACGAATAGACCTCCACTGTTTAATGGTTCAAATTATTCATATTGGAAAGCTAGAATGAGGATATTCATTCAAGCTTCTGACTATGAACTATGGGGTGTTATAATTAATGGACCTAGTACACCCACACATGTTATTGATGGCACTATTATTCCTAAGCCCGAAAGGGACTGGAATGATAATGATAGGAAGATGGCACAGCTTAACGCTAAAGCCATGAATGTTTTATATTGCTCTTTAGATGCAAATGAATTTAATAGAATCTCCACATGTAATTCCGCAAAGGAGATTTGGGATAGATTAGAGGTTACCCATGAGGATACCAACCAAGTAAAAGAATCTAAAATTAATATTCTTGTTCATAAATATGAGTTGTTTAGCATGGAACAATCTGAAACCATTGCATGCATGTATACTAGATTTACAGATATTGTAAATGGTTTAAAAAGTCTTGGTAAGACATATACTAACTCAGAACTTATTCGAAAAATTCTTAGGTCACTACCAAGATCATGGGAAGCCAAAATGATAGCAATCCAAGAAGCAAAGGACCTCAACACTCTGCCCTTAGAGGAGCTTCTAGGATCAATTATGACCCATGAGTTGACAATGATGCAGCACGTAGAGGAGGACACAAAGAAGAAGAAAGTAATTGCCCTCAAAGCTGCAAAAGAAGAAGAGAGCAGCAGTGATGATGATGATGATGATGAAGAGACTGCTCTCTTAGCTAAAAGTTTAAAAGATTTATGAGGAGAAAGAAACCCTTCCACAAGAAGAAATTTGGAGCAAAGTGGGAAGGAGAAAAGGATAAGAACAAGGACAAGGACAAAGAAAAAGAGAAAGAACCCTTGACTTGCTATGAATGTAATAAACCGGGGCACTTTAGGAATGAATGTCCTAAATTAAAAAAAGCCTACAGAAAAAAAAAAAAAAAAAGAAGGCTTATGTGGCGACTTGGAGTGATAGCGAAGAATCTTCTTCCGAAGAGGAAGAACAAAAGGAGGTTGCAAATGTATGTTTTATGGCGGACGACAACGATGAGGTAAGTTCCGATAACCCTTGCGATGAGTTTGCATTTGATGAATTATTTGATGCTTTTAATGAACTTGTCGGCGATTTCAAGGTTTTGAAAAAGAAATACAAGCTTTTGAAAATAAAAATTCAACTTTCATTAAAGAAAAGGAAGATCTTAATAATGAAGTTAAGAACTTAAATCTGAAAATAAAATTTTGGTAAAAGAAAAAGAATTAATTTCCAATGAAAATGATAAACTAAGGAAAGAGGTTGAAAAATATAAGAACATAGTTGATAAGTTTACCTTAAGCTCAACTAAATTGGACATGTTATTAAATAGTCAAAAAGCAATTTTTTGACAAAGCCGGATTAGGGTATAACACTTTTAAAAAATAAAATTACTGAAAATATTTTTGTGCATGCTGGCCAAAGTAATTTTACATGCTTTAAATGTAATCAAAAAGAACATAAATCATATGAATGTAAAATTCTAAAACCTAATAAAAACTTAAATATTAAAGGAAAGAAAATATGGGTTCCAAAAGGAATAGTTTTTATTGCTACTAACCATGAAGGACCCAAGAAAGCTTGGGTACCTAAACATAAGACTTAATCATCTTTGCAGGAGTGTCTTGCGGCCAAAAGATCAAAGCAAAAGTGGTATCTTGATAGCGGCTGCTCAAAGCACATGACGGGTGACAAAGATCAATTCATCACCCTCGAAAGCAAAAGAGAATGAGTAGTTACATTTGGGGATAATGGCAAAGGCCAAATCTCGGGGCTTGGTAACATTCAAATAACTCCCTCCACATATATTGAAAATATCTTATATGTTGATGGTTTGAAACATAATTTAATTAGCATTAGTCAATTATATGACAAAGGTTTTAAAGTATCATTTGAATCTTCTATATGCATAGTTGCTAATCCCATTGATAATAGCATTGTTTTTATTGGAATAGAAATGGCAATGTATACTTGATTGACTTAGACAATTTGTCTACTAATAATCATTGCTTAGTTGCTAATAATGCTAATATGAATGAGATTGATTGGTTGTGGCATCGAAGATTAGGTCACGCAAGCACACACCTGATTTCAAAACTAATTAGATTTAGTAAAAGGACTGCCTAAAATAGATTTTGAAAATAATAAAATATGTGATGCATGTCAGTTTGGAAAACAAACGAGAAGTTCTTTTAAATCTAAAAATATTGTTTCAACTTCTAGGCCATTAGAGCTACTTTACATGGACCTTTTTGGACCAACTAGAACCACAAGTCTAGGAGGAAAGAAATATGGTCTTATGATAGTAGATGATTACTCTAGATTCACTTGGGTAATGTTTTTAGCTCACAAAGATGAGACTTTCTCGATATTCCTGAAATTCTTCAAGAAAGTAACAAATGAGAAAAACACTACCATAGTGTCTCTAAGAAGTGATCATGGAACTGAATTTGAAAATCACTTATTTAAAAGTTTTTGCAATGAAAATAGTATTAATCATAATTTTTTGCACCAAGAACCCTCAACAAAATGGAGTAGTTGAAAGAAAAAATAGAACTCTAGAAGACATGGCCCGTACCATGCTATGTGAAAGTAAACTCCCGAAATACTTTTGGGCGGAAGCTATTAACACAGCATGTTACATCCTAAATAGAGCATTAATAAGACCTATTTTAAAAAAAACACCTTATGAATTATGGCATGATAGAAAACCCAACATTAAATATTTTCATGCATTTGGTTGTAAATGTTTTATTCATAATAATGGTAAAAATAACTTAGGTAAATTTGATGCAAAATCTGATGAAGGAATATTCTTAGGTTATTCAACAACTAGTAAAGCATATAGAGTGTTCAATAAAGGAAGTTTAATTGTTGAAGAATCTATTCATGTAGTTTTTGATGAATCTTTAGCATCAAGTTCCAAAAGGATTGATGATGAGGAAGATACAAACATTCTCGAAAACAATCTTGAAAACTTAATATTGATGTATCTTCATATCATGAACAAGAAGCTAAAGATAATGATTCGCCTAATGCTGATGTTATTAATGCTAATCATAATGATGTAGATCTACCAAGAGATTGGAGATACGCTTATAGTCATCCCAAGGAATTGATTATAGGTGATCCATCTCAAGGAATAAGAACTAGATCATCTATGAGAAATATAGTAATTACCTTGCATTTATTTCTCAAATTGAACCTAAAACCATTGAAGAAGCTGAAAAAGATAATAATTGGATGTTAGCTATGCAAGAAGAATTAAACCAATTCACTAGAAATAATGTATGGACATTAGTGGAAAGACCTAAAGATCATTCAGTTATAGGATCAAAATGGGTTTTTAGAAATAAACTAGATGAAAATGGCATAGTAATTAGAAACAAAGCTAGATTAGTTGCAAAAGGATATAATCAAGAAGAAGATATTGATTTTGATGAAACCTTTGCACCTGTAGCTAGATTAGAAGCCATCAGGCTATTACTTGCATTTGCATGTCACATGAACTTTAATTTATTTCAAATGGATGTCAAAAGTGCTTTTTATATTCTAAAGTGTGCCTAAAGCGCAAGGCACGCGCTTAAGGCAGATTAGGTACTTCTTGTACTTTAAGCAAGGTGCCTTTATTTTGGCATATATAAAGTGAAAAACACACTTTTAATCTGATTTGAGATATAAGTAATGCGTGCTTTTCTTCGTAAGCTATATTTTTAATTTTTTAAAAATCTATTATATGTTGACTTTATGATGTACCATTTTATATATAATTATTTTGCTTACCCTATAAAAAAGATAAAAAGTAGAAGACAAAGAGATGCAACATCAGAAATTATGCTATCATCTGAGAGAGGAGAAAAAACATTAAGTGACTAAAAATTTTAGCTTTTTAGTCGAGAAAGAGGAGGTTTCTCATTGAGCTAATAGACTAAATATATTATTATTATTATTTTTAAGCTTTTTTCTATTATATATCGTAAATCTTATTTATATAAATGATTTTATTTATTTTAAAAATATACACCTCACTTTTCTTTCTATTATGTGTCATAAATTTTATTTATCTAAATTATTTTATTTATTTTAAAAATATATACCACACTTTGCTTATGCATATGCTTGTGTTTTGTGCCTTGCGCTTAGGCTCCAAGAGCCCTTTGCGCTTTAGTGCACCTACCACTTTTAACAACATTGGCCCATGTGTAAGAATGGGACTTTTTTGACATGGTTCTTGAAGGTATTTTTAATTTTTTTGAAAAAATTAAATAAACTTTTAAGTAATCCTACTTGCCCTTTTTGAAATTTGAACTATGACATTGTGTTTTGCTAATTGAACAATTAATTTATTAACTGGTTAAATTTATAATTGGATGTCTTGGATGCTACAGATTTGATCTGCATTTAATACTGGGTTTGATGGATATGGTCTCTTGATTGTATACTGCATCATTTTGGATAGTTGCGTATCTCACTATTGAAGATAGTACCTTACCTATAGGCATATTTAGGATTTCGTGGTTGATTGTGGACCAGCACTTAGCTCATGATCATGATCTTTGATATGATCATCTCACAAATGAACTTACTGTTTGATGGAACAATCTTACTTTCCTATGATTTTTGTCTGCAAGCTCTTCGGCAACAGTAGCTTTGGGCTCATGATCTTTCAGGATCACTGATCTTTGTGAGTTACTTTTTTTCTTTTTATATAAAAAAATCTAGTACGTTGATGTACACCTGTGAATAAGCATCAGTCTCAGTCCATCCTTCTATTAAAAGGATAAATATATCAAGTCTTGCAAATTTTGTTCATTCTTTGACTATAATAAAGGAAAATCTTCCTTTGTTGTTAAGCAGGATCCGCTTGGTCCCATATCAAGTTAGTAAAGATGAGTTGCAATTGATGATGGACTGTAGATAATATAATCCTTTGCATATCTTTCGGTCACAAGATTTCAGTTTGTCCTCATTTTCATTTGACTTTCAAAATTGTATTTTGCTTAGTTGATAAAAAAAGCCAACAAGTTTCTAGGATCTTGTCATCCAAATTTTTATTTTATGTTGTGAAGTTAATATCAACATATCGACAACATTTTTTGTGGGAATTTATTGTGAATTTGGCTTGATTCATCCATTTGAAGTTGAACAGCAGCTGCAGCCTTACTATTATTAAGGGATCACACTTTACTCTGATAGGTACTTTATGCAATGTTTTAGATACCATGGAATAGGGTTGTCTTGGCCTTTCCTTGGAATAGGACATCCCCAGTCCTGATATTCAAAGTAGCGAACATCCCATCCAATCCTGGTCCATTTCCTCGCTCGTCCCATCCCAATACTTGGGATGGTGCCTCATCTTGACATTCAAGATTGGGGTATGCCCTTTTATTTCACTGGTATTTAAAACCTTAATTCTGTGTCTGTAGTATTACACTGATTAATTTTCAAATTCATTACATAGTTCAAGTATGCTGATATATATTTCATAACCTGTATAGTTGTTAATGCTGCTGTCATCATTATTCCTTCTTTTATATCAGAATTTTTTTTCCTATTTTTTCAATAATTATTTCATGCTGAATCAATTTTAATTTTACATTAGGAGATTGCAATTAGCCATGGTTAGCATAAGGAGACGGAGATATCTGGGGCTCTGCACTGGTATGCTAATTATGCTTTTATATTTTAAGTAAAATTTTGGGTTATGGATAAAAGAAATGACTTTGAATTCATTTATGTTCTGTCATTCATGTGTGATGACTTGTATTTTCCATTTCATGAATGTTTATTTTTAGAATGTTTAGTGATATTATGCTGTTGATACTCTAAAAGATTGTTGTAAAATTGAA